>PVHP010043373.1:0-14562 GCA_004024765.1 Zapus hudsonius
AAAAAAGTCTTGTCTGATAACCCAGGGCAGTTTCTTTTTCCCTTTATAAACCCAAGCCAGGGACAAGTTGGCTTTCTCTGCCCTGTTTCCCCTCAAAATAAAGCCTCCATCTTGCTTCAGAGTGGTCTTGGTCACTTCCGAACTTTACAGCACCCATTCTCTCTCTCAAATAAAAGATCTGAATTAAAAAAAAAAAAAACAGGGGGAGGGGCCGGTGTGGCGGCACACGACTTTAATCCCAGAATTTGGGAGGCAGAGGTAGGAGGATCACTGTGAGTTCAAGGCCACCCTGAGACTACATAGTGAATTCCAGGTCAGCCTGGGCTAGAGCGAGACCCTACCTCGAAAAACAAAACAAAACAAAACAAACAAACAAACAAACAAACAAAAACCAGCCGGGAGTAAGGGTACACATCTTTAATACTCACATTTAGGAAGTCAAGGTAAAAAGACCACCATGAGTTCAAGGTCAGCCTGGGCTAGAATGAGACCCTACCTCAAAAAAAAAAAAATCATAAAACAAATCGCCAGGGAAATGCAAATTAAAATACTATATTCGCCCAGATCTTTTAGGAGAGGAATTATCAAAAGATAAGGCTGGAGAATAAGCACTTTTTGCACATGTTGGTGGAAACGCAGATTGCTGCAACCTTTAAGAACAGAACTACTATGACCTCAATATATGTTACTTCCTATTTGGTCACTTAATGGAGGGCAAGTTCTAATCTTTATGTCACACTTAATCCTTTAAGTTTCATTTTATGGTGCAAGAAATTCAAAGGGGAGAAGTAACTTGCTCAGGACTCACCTGTATCAGGTGTCAACTCGAATTCACTCCGAAGATCTGACAAGCAGCAGACCCTGAATTCCAGGCCAGGGGAGCTGAGGCAGGTGGGGCAAAGGTGTGATGTAAGGATCCTCTCTCGAGCTAACTACCTGCACACCAAGGCAACCTGACGAGTCCTTAACACTGGGCCGCAGAGATGGCCCAGCAGTTAAAGGTGCTTGCTTGCAAAGTCTGATGGCCCAGGTTCGATTCCCCAGTACCCATGTACAAAGTGTCAGATGCACAAAGTGAAGCAGTGTATGGAGTTCTTTTGCAGTGGCAGAAGGCCCTTACGCACCAATATTCATGTCTGCCTCTTTCTGTCTCTCAAGTAAATAAAAAGAAACCGACAGAGCATCGTGGCGTATGTCTTTAATCCCAGTACTCAAGAGGCAGAGGTAGGAGGATCGCTGTGAGCTCGAGGCCAACCTGAGACTACACAGTGAATTCCATGTCAGCCTGGGCTCAAGTGAGACCCTACCTCATTATGAACAATAAAGAAAAAAAAACCCACTTAATCCATGGAAAAAGCATTTCATAAATATCTTAACACAATTATGAGCATGAGGTTAGGTAATAGTAAAAGGCCCACCATATAAGAAGTACTCCTAAGCCTCCGGAGGCTGAGGTAGGAATGAGTTCCAGGTCAGCCAGCGTGAGGAGACCCTGCCTCAAAAGCAAACAAACAGTGCTCCTGAGCACCTATAATTACCATTAAAAGCATAACAATATGAGTAAGATCCTTTGTCCTCAAATACAGGTGCACAAGCAGATGGGAGGCAAAGCTCAGTGGCAGAGTACCTGCCTAGCATGGCCTTGGATTTGAGCCTCAGCACCACAAGTCAACAAGTGAGTAAGGCGAGGCAGGGTGAACCGCTGCTACAATGGTAAGCCTCCCAAAAGTTAGTATTAATAATGGCAAGCAGGGCTGAAGAGATGGCTTAGTGGTTGAGGCGTTTGCCTGCAATGCAAACCTGAAAAAGGACCTGCGTTCGATTCCCCGGTGCCCATGTAAAGCCAGATGCACAGGAGGGCACATGTGTCTGGAGTTCATTTGCAGTGGCTGGAGGCCCTGTTATGTCCATTCTCTCTGTCTCTCTGTCTGCCTCTCTCTCTAATAAAAATAAGTAAAATATTTAAAAAAATAATAGCAAGCAAGTCAAAGGCAGCCCCAGCAGGGCTCTGGAAACTGGTGATGTCATGAAGCAAACTGACCAGGTGTAGTGGTATATGCTGCTATACACGCAGAGGGAGGAGGAGTCCAGTCGGTGCTACATGGCAGCCAGGCAGGTGGAAGGGCCCAGAGAGAGATCACACCTGCCTGCTTCCACCATCCAATCAGCTTTCTCCCCCTACTCCAGAGCCAGCCAAAGCCCAGACCAATCAGCTCCCTCTCAGACTCACCTGAGCCTGAGGTTGAAGCCCACCAGATAAGGTTATGTATAGGTCCTTACCAGGTGGACAGGCCTCTTGTTGGCTCTTCCCTGTTCTGGTAAGACCCTCATCTCAGCGTGGCTGGGCTGAAATTGGGGGGGGGCAACCCTCTATTCCTAGGTGGGCTCTCATCCCCCTCCTGCATTCCACATGGCAGGAGCGCTCTACTTTCTCCTCTTTCCTTCTCTTAATCTAATAAAGTCTAAGTCTTACCCTCTGCTCTATGAATTTAATTCTTTAAATGTGTAAGACAGGAATCCAGAGTGCCCTAAATTTGTTGGTACATTGGTGTATTGACAAGAAACCCCAAAACTCCCATACAGTCTCAACAAACCAAAACAAGACAGCCAGGTGCAGGTCTGTAACCCCAGCACTTTGGAAGCAGGGCCATCCTCATCTACATCAACAACACCACAGCACATTTGAGGTCAGCCTGGGCTACATGTCACTAAAACAAAGTAACAACAGGTGATAGAACCTGTCATCCCATGTTCAATTTCCCAGGTCCGACATAAAGTCAGATGCACAAAATAGCACACTGTCGAGTTCATTTGCAGTGGCAGGAGGCCTATAAACATTCTTACTTTATCTCAAACAAACAAACAAACAAATAAATTTTTAAAAGAAAGCAACAACAAAACTTCTGAGTGTCAGTGAAAGAAGTCTGAGCTGTGGCTAGCATCATCTATCTATCTATCTATCTATCTATCTATCTATCTATCTATCTATCTATCTGGGTTGTCCTAGCAGGGTAGGGTAATACCAATGGAGGGATTTACTGGTTAGGAGTGAAACACAAAGGTCCATAAGTAGTTACATTGTTAAAAACACCAGTAGGCATCCCAGCAAATACTGAGCAGGGCAACACCGCAGGAAGCCGCGGCTGCAATGCTGAGGCAAGCAACAAAGCAGCAGGCAGGCCCTGGCATAGCTTAGCCTTGCTAAGCTTCCACACAGACCTGAGTAGGAGGCCATTCACAGATAGAGGGTAGATATCAGAATAGAGCTAATTAAAAGCCAGGCCCAACATGTCTACTGCCCGAACTTTAAATACATTACATTAGCCAGCCTACACACTACTTACTGGCAAAAGGCAGAAGTTTTACTGGCTCAAATATTTATGGACAACCTTTGACCAGTGGCTCACCTCTAAGGAAGATGCTCCCAGGAGTGACCTCCAAGAAGCCAGGCTTTGAAACAACCTAAAACAAAAGAACTGCCCAGAGAGGGCTGGAGAGATGGCTCAGTGGTTAAGGCACTTGCCTCTAGTGCCTAAGGCCCTGGGTTCAATTCCCCAGTACCCACATAAGCCAGACCCACAAGGTGGTGGCCCTGGTGTGCGCACTCTCTCTCTATCTCTGCTTGAAAATGAATAAAGAAAATATTAAAAAAAAAAAAAGAACTGCCCAGAGAAACAGCAGCCTTACACTACAGATCCAAGGCAGGCCCCTCAGACCAGGGGAGGGGCAGGAGACAATAATTTAAACTTTCTATTAGATAAAATGCTTAGTGTAACAAAAGCTGTGACCCATACAAAGCGGGAAGGGGATACAGAAAGTTTCTCTTTTTAATTTTTGCTTGTGTATGTGTGATGTGTGTGGTGTTTGCACATACATTGCACATATATGTGCCCTTGCTAAGATAGTCAAGGAATTTTTTTTTTGGGGGGGGGAGTTCAAGGCAGGGTCTCACTCTAGCCCAGGCTGACCTGGAATTCACTATGTAATCTCAGAGTGGCCTTGAACTCAGTGATCCTTCTACCTCTGCTTCCTGAGTGCTAGGATTAAAGGCACTTGGCTAGAGGTCAGAGGATCTGGCTGGCATCTCTCTGCCTCAAGGCTGTTTCTCTTTAAATAGCAGTCTTTCTTGGAGTTCCTCTTTCCTAGGAATTCCTTCCCTTTCCTGGATACCTGGAAGGATTAAACCTGGTCCCCCATCCAAAACCTAGAAAACCCCCAAGTCTGGGTCTCTAGTGGGCTTTCCCATTTCCTAGAGCCATGATGTGGTCTTCTATTGGGCAGAAACTTTTCCCTCTTTTCTTAAACACTGAGCTCTATAGCCCTAAATTGAAATTGCTCTGAACTTAACCCTCTGGTCTGTGGATTTCAATTCTTTGAATTCCTAAGAGCCTGGAGGCCACTGCCTCTCAGAGGCAGTTTTGTGAGAGATAGTCTAGAACTCAGGCCAAGAGGTACTCTCAAGGACACCCCAGATTCCCTTATCACTGCAGGCGCCCCCCCATAAGCTTGCTTGTGGCAGGGGTTGCTAGCCTGCAGCGGCCAAAGCAGAAGTCATTGTCCCCTTCCAGCTCCACCACTCTTCTTCCTGGTCTGGTTTTCAGCCAGTCTCCTTTCCAGAGGGACAGGGGTCACAGGTGCAGGTGGCCACGCCCAGATCTTAGATGGGGACCTAAGGCCCACTGGGGCCCTCATGCACTTAACCACTGAGCTACCTCTCCAGCTAGAAACTGTTTAACTGTGCTCAACTATTGAGCACAGATAAGGGTTTCAAACTGTGACAGGTTAGGGTGACTGGGACCCAAAGGAAACTAGGAGTGCCCTTGAACTTGTACTTTCAGGCAGGCCCCATTGATCTCTCCTTGACCCCAGAGTTCATGAACTTGGTTAGACTAGCCAGTGAACTCCAAGCATCCTGTCTCTGCCTCCCTAGCGCTGGGATTACAGGTGTATGCCACCACACCCAGTGTTTTATGTGGGTGCTGGGAACCCACACTCAAGAGCTCATGCTTCCATGGCAAGCACTTTACCAGCCCATTTTCTTAGCATGTATGTGGGCACGATGGACGGGTACAGTCACTTTCTCCATTGAGCCAGCTCCTCCATATTTTTTTTCCACTTTGTAGATAGGCTAACCTCAAATTTACAATCTTCCTGCCTCATCCTCGCAAGTGCTGGGATTACAGATGTGTACTACCTGACGCACTGAGGACATTTAAAGAACAGGTTATTTGAGGCAGGAGAGATGGCTTCCTGAGATCAGATCCCCAGGGCCCACAGGTGCTGGGTCACCTGTCAAGGTGAATTGGTGAATTCTGGACCCTGTCTCAAGAAAATAAGGCTGACGATGCACAAAGTGGTGCATGCATCTGGAGCTCCTTTTCAGTTTGCAGGGACAGAGGCCCTGGCACACCCATACTCTCTCGCCCTCTCTTTTTACCTCTCTGCTTGAAAATAAATATATAAATAAATCAATAAGGTTGAGAGTGACTGAGGAAGGCACATACCAGAAGCTGACCTCTGGCCTCTACAATACTACATGCACACCTCTATACACACCCACACACGTACCCACATGCATACACCATACACAAAACATTATACTTGCTCATCTTAAATGTCTACCTGAAGTTCAGACAAATTGGGCAAGTATATATTGCCTGAAATACTTAAATATACTTATTGAGACTTAGATGCACAAGTTGCAAAAGTCAAAGTACTTTTCTTCTACTGCACACAGTAAATGAATATTCTATTGTGGCAATCCTTTCTTGGAATTACAGTGATTCAAAGGCCAGATAAAAACCTTGAGGCCAGGCATGATGGTGTGCACACCTGCAGTCCCAGCGCTCAGGAGGCAGAGGTTGGAAGATTGACAGGAATTTAAAGCCAGGCTCAAAGTACATAGTTAAGTTCAGGTCAGCCTAAACTAGAGCGGGAGTTCTTAAAAACCCAATATAAAAGAACTGCCAATGTCCCATCCCATTCTCTTAAGGTATGTCTTCCCTGCCAACCATTTGACTCCACCTGCCAGAGCTCCTGAGGCTTCATCCCATAACAACGCCTGCCCGCCAGCCCGTGAAACACGAACGCTGTACAGAAGACAGCATCTCATGGTCAACTGAGAGCTACAGAGTCTTCAAATGTCCTCTGGCATCAAAATGACCAAAATGATCAAAATGAAGAATCTCGAATTTTTGTTGTTTTTTTGAGGTAGGGTCTCACTCTAGCCCAGGTTAATCTTGAACTTACTCTGTAGTTGTAGCTTGGCCTTAAACTCAATCCTATCTCTGCCTCCAGAGTGCCACCACGCCCAGCTTCTAAAATATTTTGAATGGGCATGGTGGCACACTTGTAATCCTTAACGCTTGTGAGTTAGAAAGCAATTTAAGGCCAACCTCTACTAACATTGAGTTCAAGGCCACCTTGGTGGCCTCCCCCTCAAAAAAAATTATTATTTTTGACTCTGTAATAAAATGCCTATCATAAGAGTAAGGCCAAAAATTAGTATTCATTTCTCAGTATCCAACATCAATATTAATGGTTCCATATTTATTATTAGAGGGCTGGCCAGAGATAAATGGCTGATACAAGGTTAGAATAGAAAATGTTATCAAGTGGGCTGGAGAGATGGCTCAGAGGTTAAGGCACTTGTCTCTAGTGCCTAAGGTTCCTGGTTCAATTCCCCAGTACCCACATAAGCCAGACCCACAAGGTGATGGCTCCGGTTCGCTCGCTCACTCGCTCTCTCTCTTCTCTCTCTTCAAATAGGGGTTTTGATAAGAAAATCTTTTTTTTTTTTTTAAAGCAGGGTCACATTCTAGCCTGGGGCTAACCTTGAACTCACTCTTGTAGCCCTAGGCTGGCCTAGAACTCACAGTGATACTCCTACCTGGGATTAAAGGCCTCCACTGCTCATAACCTCTGACTCTGCATTTGGAAGATATTTCCATATAGAAACAGCTAGGTGGGCTGGAGAGACAGCTCAGCGGTTAAGGCACTTGCCTCCAGTGCCTAAGGCCCCGGGTTCAATTCCCCAAGTACCCACAGAAGCCAGACCCACAAGGTGGTAGCTCTGGTTCTCTCTCTCTCTCTCTCTCTCTCCCTCCTTGAAAATTAATAAATAAAATTTAAAAAAAACAACAAAAAAATCAGCTAGGCTTTGAGTGCACATTACATGTATGTCACTGTGCTAAAGAAATACATGTGCTCCATCTCATTAAGTCCTAGGAAATAGGTATTATCAAATATCTTTGTTTGGTTTATTTCAAGGTAGGGTTTTGCTCTAGCCCAGACTGATCTAGAATCACTAGGTAGTCTCAGGCTGGCCATTGATCCTCCTACCTCTGCCTCCTAAAGTGCAGGCTGGGATTAAAGGCATATGCCACTCTACCCAGCTTTTTCTTTTCTTTTTTTTTTTAAATTTATTTACTTATTTATTTATAAAGAGAAAGAGAGAATGAGAATGGGTGCTCTAGGTCCCCTAACCACTGCAAACAGACTTTGCATGCCCCACTTTGTACATCTGGCTTTACATGGTACTGGGGAACTGAACCCCAGTGGTCAGGCTTTGCAAGAAGTAGAACACTGATTTTGTTGTTGATGGTGTACCTTGCCCTACCAGGAAATAGTACTTATTCTTTGAACCCAAGAATTTCTCAAACCTTAAGAAAGATCCTTATCTCCACTCTTGCTTGAAATAGTTGTCCCCAAGAATGATGGTAGATCTTGGATAACTTTAAATCCCCAGAAAATTAAAGTTATAACACAAACTTCACAGTGACTGAATTTCCCTTTCAGCCTTCTCTTTAAGATGCTTCCTTAAACCTTTAATCATTCATGGTGCTCTCTGCTATACCTACCCATTAGAACAATTTCTCAAAAACATTAACACTGGGCCAATTATGTTCAAAAGCCCAGAGATACTAATCAAGTGATCCTAATAGTTTTAAACACCATTCTCCACCAAAAAAGAGAAATGGAGCTTGGGAAACTTGCATTCTAAAGTGCCATCGTCCAGATAAAATTGCCCTGTGAATTGGAGTAATTTCAATCAGATTCTATAAAATTGAACATTTTCCTCAAGAATTAGAGAGTAACTCTAAGATAGTTTAAGAGCCCAAATTCTGAAACAGAAAAATGGTTTTCTACATGGCAAGTTCAACGGCAAAAGGCAGGCGGTAGGGTAGGGAGCACAGTGACAGGAGAAAAGTAGTAATAAGTAAAATTACAAAAATGATTAACCTGTTCATCACATAGCCAGTCTACCAAAATCTCTCCCAAACCACCCACTGCTTAAATGGGCCTAAGGTCCTTCTCCAGGGTGTCCTGAATCAACAGACTGCACACTAAGAGATACTCCCTCCGAGATAGTCCTACAGCATGTCATAAGCTTGAGAAGTCAATTATGTTTTATTACTGGGCTCTTGCATTTATGAGCATAAGTCATTAACACACAACCAACTTGTTTATATAAAAATAAAAATCAGGATAGGTATATAATTTATTAATTCCCTAACTCAGTAATCACTCTTAAAAAAGCTCATTTTCTATGCCTATAAATGACCATGCCATAAATAATTTCTATCCAGGTGCCATATCAGCTAGTTGGTAATAAGGTACCATGTATTTTTAGGAAGAGAATTATCACATTAGAATCTATTTAACAATATACTCAGTAAGATAAGCACAAAGTTGTTAAGTGAGGAAGTGTAGGTGGAGATTCCAGCTCATTGTGTGACAGGAAGTATTAGCTATGAAGTTTAGAAACAGGAATACCAAGTTTTCTGTTAGTGCAAAAAAAAAAAATGGGGGAAATAGGCCAGGTGTGGTGGCGCATACCTTTAATCCCAGCACTCGGGAGGTAGAGGTGGGAGGACCACTGTGAGTTCAAGGCCACCCTGGGACTACATAGTGAATTCCAGGTCAGCCTGGACTAGAGCGAGACCCTACCTCAAAAAAAAAAAAAAGGGGGGGGGGAATATGTTGGTGAATATGATCAAAAGAGGAAGTTGTTTTTAGTGAAGTATCAGCCTCACATTAAAGACAACTAAAAATCATTGCAAACGTTAAAACAAAACCACTTTTTTATAAAACATTTTATAGAAGAATGTACTTCCTAGGTTTACTTTGCAGTTTACCTATAACAAGACAGTGTATGGCTCATGTCTCACAGATCCAAGGGAAGAAGTAGTTTTTAAGATTAAACTATGAAGTTTAATATCTTCAAGTTGGATGATCAACTTTTTCTAACACAATGACCATTAGAAGCAGTTTTTTTCTTTTTTCAAGGTAGAGTCTCTAACTCAGGCTGACCTGGCACTCACTCTGTAGTCCCAAACTGAATTTGATCTCACATCAATCATCCTACCCTGGTCTTGCTGGGATTAAAGGCATGTGCCACCATGCCCCGCCCTAGAAAGTCTTTTTTTAAAAAGTATGTAAGTTTCACAATGGGGTATACTTAATACTGCTGGGCCAAGCACTTAAAAATGGTGAGGATGGCAAATTTTGTTTTTCACCACATACAATTAAAAATGATGATGGAGGCCAGGCAGGGTGGTGCCTGCCTTAAATCCCAGCATTTGGGAGTCAGAGGTAGGAGGATCGCTATGAGTCTGAGGGCACCCTGAGACTACACAGTGAATTCCTGGTCAGCCTGGACTAGAGAAAGACCTTATGTCAAAACAAAATAAATAAAAAGGAAATATTTTTTTTTACACAGCTGGATAAATGTAATTTTTTTAAACTTTATTTGAGAGGAGAAAGAGAGAGAGAGAGAGAATGGGCAAGAAGCCAGGGCCTCTAGCCGCTGCAAAGGAACTCCAGATGCATGTGCCACTTTGTGCATCTGGCTTTATGTGGGTACTGGAGAATCGAACCCAGGTCTGTAGGCTTTGCCAAAAAGTGTCTTTAACCACTGAGCCATCTCCCCAACCCTTATGCAATTAATTTTTTTTTTTTTTGTTTTTTTGAGGTAGGGTCTTGCTCTAGTCCAGGCCGACCTGGAATTCATTATGTAGTCTCAGGGTGGCCTTGAACTCATGGCAATCCTCCTACCTCTGCCTCCCGAGTGCTGGGATTAAAGGCTTGTGCCACCACGCCCAGCTTGCAATTAATTTTTAAGCATACTTACAAATACAGGCAAGGTCTTTAATCCTAAACTACAGGGTGAAAGTGAAACGCTATTTTCAATTAACATCTTTTCAAATCACCTGAATTTACTGATTGCCAAAAAGTATTAGTCATGAAATTACAAGTGTATGTTTCTACTTCAACTGTTTTCCCTCATTCAGAGAAGCAAAAATCTCGGAATTAAAAGAGCAAAGTCTCCAAACGAATAGGTTTTTTTTCTTAAAACAGCTGTAATTTTACACATTCTCCTCGCCTAGGGCCTTCATCTGGATGATGCCAAGAAAGCTAAGGTCAACCATTAATTTCTAACCCCTTTCCATGCCTGGGCTCAACCCTACCAAAAAAAAAAAAAAAATCCCCCCACTTTTTTTGTGAACTGCCACCAAGCTCTACTGAGAAGAGTGGACAACCTTAGGTTAGTGTGTGTCGCTTATAAAGAAGGGCCTGGAGTGACCAGCTCTGCTTGGCCACGTCTTGGGAAATCTCCAGGAAAAAAAGAAAACTGGGAAGGTTTCAACTTTTACGAAAGGAAAAGGAGGACCTTGTTTTCTCGAAAGATCTATGACTTTCCTATTTAAATGTCATCCCCAGATCAGATGCTGGAGGGAAATCGGCGGCTGGAACTACGCCCTCTTCCAGCACCTTCTGCAAGGGCCAGCGCTGGGCTGTCCCCAGGCAGAGGGACCTCGGCTCAGGACCCCGAGCCCCCCGACTGGGCAGCTCAGGTCGTGTGCAGGGGAAACCGCAGGGATGTCCCCGCTGGGTGGGGTGTCCCCACTGGGGGGTGTCCCCCTGGTGTGGGGTGTCCCCGCTGGGGTGGGGTGTCCCCGCTGGGATGGGGTGTCCGTTGGGGGGAGGGGAAGCCGTCTCACCTTGACCCTGATCTCGTAGGTGGTGAAGCGGCCCCGCCCGACCCCTACGGTCTGCGGGTTGCTCACGTCGATCTCCAAGAAGTTGCTGGGCGGCCCGTAGGCGTCGTTCAGGTTCTGCGGCTTGGTGATCAGCCTCCGGGTGTCCGCTACGGTCTCCGCCATGTCGCTGTCGCCGCCGCGGCCGCCGGGGGCTCCCGAGCTCGCTCGATCTCTCCGCCCGCCCCCTCCGCGCCCTCACGCCGCCGCCGCCGCCGCCGCCGCCGCGGGAATCCCGGGGGCTCGCGCGCCGGGCTGCAAAAGAACGCGCACGCACACCGGCGTGACGTCGTCGGCGTCGAGCTCCTCTCGGGTCCGCGGCGGCTTCGGCCTGGAAGCCCCTGGGAAAAACGGCTGACCCCTCCGGGGCCCGGTGGCTGCCGCAGGGTGTCACGGGACTTGTAGTCGCCTACGCGTTCCGAATGGACTACAACGCCCACAATGCGCCGGGGAGGCCGAGCGCGCGCTGGCGCCCGGCGCCGAAGGGCGGGGATGCTCGGAAGGCGGGCGCTTCCGGTTTCTTCTGACCACTCTGGACGCCTTGCAGGAGCGGGTGTGGGAGTCCACCTGCCCATGGCCTCGGAGGTCCTGGAAGGATGCATTTTCAGGTGGCCATGAACAGATGTCCCGAATGAAGCCCTGGTGGAAGCAGGTGGTTCAGGAGTGGAGGTTTCCTCTACCACCCGGGTGTTCGAGGCCAGCCTCGGCTACAGGATTCCTTTCCAAGACTGGGGATGACCCTCATGTGGTAGAGGGCTTCCTAGGTTGGGGTCCCAGCCCCATCGGGCGGGGTGGTACACACCTGTAGGCCATGTACGTGGAGATCAGCGAGAAGTTCAAGCTCACGGAGACCATGTTCTCAAGTAATGATTTTGACACAAGCCTGGGTTTCACAAGGAAGGCATGTATCTGGACTGATAAAGCCAAGATGGTAAAATAGAGTGGAATTTTTAAAACCCCTTAAACTCAAGGTCAAAATGTGTCTGGAGATAATTTCTGGCTAAAACAAAATAACAGATAATGGATAGGCCGAAAGCTGCAGTGAGAACCCTGTGTCTGGTGATCTTTTTATTATTATTATTATTTTATTTTATTTTTATTTATTTATTGGTTTTTCTAGGTAGGATTTCACTGTAGCCCAGACTGGCCTCTTACCTCTGGCTCCCCAGTGCTAGGATTAAAGGGGAGCACCATCAAGCCTGACTGGTGAGCTTTTTTAAAAGTTTTTTTTTTTTTAAGTGTTGCTCAGTGTAAGGTCCAGTCCCCTGGAAGACAGACCATCAGAGACTTGATACAGGTTGCTGATAATTAATATTTGTAAGCAACAGGGGGGGGGAGAGTTTTGGAATCCTCCCTTCCCCCTCCTCCTACTCCGAGTTCTTGTCCTCTAATGCCAAAGAATTGTACACAGGGACAGAATTAAAATTTAATTACACATTTATTTTAATTTAGTAGATTAGGAAAAAGGGGAGTTGGATGGGGAAATTTCCCAGTCATCATGTGGGAAGTTACAGAGTTTTCCTGCTACCAGTGTGGGGAGAATTTGTTTCAGAGAGTTTAAATAAGCAGCCCAAGAAAAGATAATAGAAAGCTCCCATTATGAGAAGGAGAGATTCATGAGAGAAAAGGTCTGGGGCCTGCCCCTCTACCCCAGCCATCAGCTGGGGTAGGGATATAGGCCTTACCTCACTGAGGCCTGGGTCAGCAGTCTTTTTACAAGATTGCCATGTGGGGGAAGAGGCCCACTTCCTCTAGGGAAGCTAGTTTTAAGTCCTCCCCCAGGTGAGTCAGAGAGACAGCTGATTGGTTTGTATTTGACCAATCAGTTTTAGCACCTAGGTTGTAGCTCTAACTAAACACCTCTCCCTCAAAGGGAGGTGGGCTGCCTCAGCAGAGAGGTCTGACCTTCACAGACTCAAGTCAGAGCAAATGCAAGGGTCATTTATTTGAACAGGTTCGAACCTGGACTGTGGTCACACAGCAAGGCACAGCAAGCTGAGACCAATAGTGTCCAGTGCAGGATCTCAAACCTCTTTATAGGCAAAAGTGAACAGTTTGCGTGGGCTATTTTCTCATTGGTACATTCATATATTCATATTTTGGTGTGCGCGGGCTTTTCAGGGGTTAAGGCTGGTCATTTTAGTCATTCTGCATAAGCATTCTACAAGAGTCAGATAAGCAATTGGGGCTGAGGCTGGAACAGATGTTCAGTGTCCAGTCTTCCTTATCCTTTCACATACCTAGGGCGTAAGCATTAATCGAGCAGTTAAGTGGTTAATTTTGCCTTTCTGTGCTTTATCTAATAACTGCACATATGGAGTTCTTCTCTGAACCTGGGGCACAGCTATTTCTCAGAGTTTAAGTGTGCAGTTTAAAATCAGCATCTTGTATATAGTCATTCTATCACATAACAATCCCTATTTTTTAAAAATATTTTTTATTTATTCATTTTCAAGCAGAAAGAGAGAGAGAGAGAGAGAGAGAGAGAGAGAGCGCACCAGGGCCACCTTGTGGGTCTGGCTTATGTGAGTCCAGGGCCTTATGCACTGGAAGCAAGTACCTTAACCGCTGAGCCATCTCTCCAGCCCCAATGCCTATTTTTTTATTTCAAACACACTCTATGTTCTATAATCATACTTCACAACACACTCTATATTTCATAATCACACTTCACGCTCAGATAAGGCTTTATATGACATAAGAGGACCCTGGGGAGAGGGAGCCAGAGAAAGACCTCAGACAGCCTAGATACCACTGCATTGTGTAGTCATCCGTGACAGCGTCCCTGGGCAGCAGCTACCACAAAAGCTCACACAGGAAAACAGCTACCAGAGACCTTCCTGCCATAAACATCAGGAAAAGGCTATGTTTATATTTCAGGAGCTATTGTATTTCTAGAATATGGATGAATACAAATCTGAAAAGAATCAGAATATAGTGACCGAGTAAAAATAACAAATTTATTTTGTCTGTTTAAATGACTAGAATGGAGGTGAAAAAAATATCCAAAAACAAGCCCTTCCCCCTCAAAGAAGAACATGGTGTCACACTTTTAGTCCCTGCACTCCAGAGACAGTGGTAGGAGGATCGCTGGGAGTTTGAGGCCAGCCTGGGACTACAGGGTGAATTCCAGATCATCCTGGGCTAGAGTGAGACCCTACCTGGAGAAAAGAAGCAAAGGGCTGGGGAAATGACTCATGGGTAAAGTGTGTGCCATACAAGCATAAGGTAAGATACAAACCCCATGAATGCTGGTTGTGGTAGGACGGCTCCCTGGAGGCAGAGACTGGAAGATCCCTGTGTGTCCTGTGTTCAGTGAGAGACATTGTCTCAGTAAACAAGGCAGGGAGTGAGTGAGGAAGACACTCATCTACACACACACCCAAAAAATTAAAGAAAGCAAATAAGGCTCACAATGATGACCAGAAATACAAAATCCCAGCCCTCAGAGGGAGAGAGGCAGAAGGGGATCAGTTGTTCAGGGCCAGCCTTGGCTGCACTTGGAGTTTAACACCAGCCTGGG
>PVHP010043374.1:0-14566 GCA_004024765.1 Zapus hudsonius
CCCACATGGAACTCCAAGGCCCCTCCCCCTCCCCCTCAGAACCCCTTGGCCCCACCCTGCACACACTGAACTCCAGGACCCTGCCCAGACCATGCAGAATCCCAAGGCCACATGGCACCCCCACCAGCGAGGAACTCTGGGATCCCACCCTGACTGTGCGGATCTCTGAGGCCCCACCCCACCCATACAAAACCACAAACCCCACCCAGAACACACAGAACTCCAAGGCCAATCCACCTGCGCATGTGGAACTGCAACAGACTCTGTGGCCCCACTTCTCTCTGCACTGACCCTGCCCATGGACCCCCAAGGCTCCACCCTCCCTTGCCACCAACCACCTAGGATCCACCTCCTCCCACACACTGAACTCCTGGGCTCCATTCCCTGTGTCTGGCAATCACCCCAAGTTTCCCCACACCCCTGCCCACCCCCTAAGGTTTTCCCCACACCCCTGCAGGCCCCACAGGTTTTCCCACACCCTGGCCAACTCCTGTGGTTTCCATGCTGGCTGATTGCTGCAGTTTCCCTATGCCATAACTGGTTACTGGGCAGACTGTGACAGGCGGCCACCCCCCTTTTCCCAAGTCTCAGTCCCTGAGTGATTCCCGTACCCCCCCAGCAGGTTACCTAGGACTCAGCACTCCAAACTCCTCCTACATAGTTCCCACAAGTCCCACACCCCACCCAAAAGGATACCTCCATTTTCATCATCAAACCCCAGCCAGTGATCTGAGGGCACAAACACACGCAGATAAAACAGGCAAGTGTCCAACCCTAGCTGTGGAACACAGTGTACTCCCCATCCACACTAGTGAAGTGTGTAGTGAAGTGCAGACATCTGAAAGGCATCTCACCAATCACCCCAAGTGGAATCAAAATGGGCAGACCTCAGTGCAAGAATATTACACCAGCTGAGGAAACCACACCAAATGACAACATTGATACCACTAAAGAGAGAGAGCAGAGGCAGGCCCAGGATGACACGACACTAAGCCCCAATCATACTGGCACAAATACTAACTAAGGAGAACCTCATGTTAGTCATGCAATGAAAAATGGACAAGCATCTTGAAAAAGTACAAAGTCAGCTCACTAATGTTGCCACCAGGCTTAATATAATAGAGGAGAACCAAATGGGCTTCAGAAGAGAAATAATGGAACTAAAGGCAAGCCTGCAGACTGAAGGTATCAAAAACCAGCTTTCCAAATTAACTGAAGACATATGCAAATATAAGAAGGACTGTCAGGAAGAAGTAATTAAATCAAACCTTGAAATGAAAACACATCTCAACAGGATGATAGAAGCAACCCAAAAAGAAGTTTCTGAAAACAAAAACCATATTGAAATAATAAGAATGTCCCTAGAATCTCATCAACAGAATTAATCACTGGGAAAACAGAACCTCAGACATGGAAGAAAGAAGAGAGGAGAATTTGAGAGAAATCAGAAACTTGACAAAATTCAAAAGAGCAAGTGAATAAGACTCAATGGAAATATGGGATACCATAAAAAGACCTAATCTCAGGATCGTGGGGATCCCAGAAGGAGAAGAAAACTGAGGTAGGGGCATAGAAAATATTTTCAACATAATTATTAAGAAAAACATTCCATACCTGGCAAAAGATAGTCCTGTACATCTAAAAGAGATACGGAGGACCCCAAACAAATTGGAACAAAGGAGGAACTCCCCAAGACATATATTAGTTATAATGCCAAATTTTGAGGGTTAAGAGAAAGAGTTCTTAGAGCAGCAAGAGAAAGGAAACTCATCACCTACAAAGGCAAACCCATCAGAATCACCTTAGACTTCTGCAAAGAAGTATGGATTCCAACCTAGACTACTGTAACCAGCAAAGTTATACTTCATAATAGATGGAGAAATGAAAATATTCCATGAAACTAATAAGCTCTACAATTACTTGAACACAAAGCCAAACCTTCAAAAGATACTACATGAGATAGCCCATGCAGATGAAACAAGCAACCTACCCCAGGAAAGGAACATAGATCCAGCAAAGTAACACCAAAGAAATAACAACAACAGCTCAGATACCAACCCCCATAGTCTCTCCATCATGGCAGGGCTTAAAGCAAACGTCACAGTTATAACTTTGAATGTAAATGGACTTAACTCTCCTATAAATAGACACAGGATAGCAGGGTTAGAAAAATGGACCTTTCCATCTGTTTCCTTCAAGAAACACACCTTATTGCTAAAGACAGTAACCTACTGAGAGTAAAAGGAAGGAAAGTAAGTTTCCAGGCATATGGGAATAATAAAAAAGCGGGTATAGCTACTCTAATATCTGAGAAAATAGACTTTAAAACAAAATCAATAAAAAAGGACGATGATGGCCACTTCCTACTCATCAAGGGAACGATACAAGAAGATATCACTATATTAAATATGTATGGACCAAATGCAAGAGCCCCTCAATTCATAAAGCATAAATTGCTCAAAAGCAAAGCAGATATAGATGCCAACACCAACATAGTAGGAGACTGTAGCACTCCACTATCATCTCTAGACAGATCGTCCAAACAAAAGACAAGCAGGGAAATAAAGTTGCTAAACAGCACCATAGACAAACTAGGGATAATAGATATTTACAGAACATTCCACCCCAAGTACACAGCTTACTCATTCTTCTCAGCAGCACATGGAACCATCTCCAAAATTGACCATGTTCTGGGTCATAAATCTTCCCTCAACAAATTTAGGAAAATCAATGTAATCCCCTGCATCATATCAGACCACAACGCATTAAAGCTAGAAATTTACAATGGGAGAGGATCCAAAAATTTCAGTAGATATTGGTGAATGAACAACTCGCTCCTGAACAATGAATGGCTCAAATAAGAAATCAGACAGGAAATCCAGAATTTCCTAGAAACAAATGATAATGAGGACACAATCTATCAGAATGTGTGGGCCACAATGAAGGCAGTCCTAAGGGGGAAATTTATTGCACAAAATGTCTTCATAATGAAAACAGAGAGATCTCAAGTCAACCAACTATCCTCCCAACCAAGGTCATTAGAACAGATGGAAAAATCCAACCCTAGAAGCTCGAGATGCAAGGAAATAATTAAGATCAGAGCTGAGATTAATGACTTGGAAATGAAGAAAACAATTAAAATATAAACAAATCAAAGTTAGTTCTTTGAAAAGTCAATGAGATTGACAAACGCCTGGCCAATTTAAACAAACTAAGAACACAGAAGGCCCAAATCAACAAAATCATAAATGACAAAGGTGAGGTCATAACAGACCCTGAAGGGATTGGAAATATCATCAGATCATACTTCCAAAACCTCTACTCCACAGAATTAGAGAACCTGGAAGAAATGGATAAATTTCTGGACACTTACCAACTACCAAAGCTCAGCCCAGAGCAGATAAAGATGATAAGCAATCCTATCAAAATCACAGAGATTGAATCTGTAATCAAGAACCTTCCCAAATGAAAAAGCTCAGGTCCAGAAGGTTTCTCAGCCGAATTCTACCAAACCTTTATCATAGAACTGAAACCTCTCTTTTTCAAGCTTGTTAGGGGCATAGAAAAAGAGGGTAGGCTCCCAAACTCCTTCTATGAAGCTATTAATTCCCAAACCAGGCAAGGATGTAACAAAAAAAGAAAACTACAGACCCATATCCCTGATGAACTTGGATGCAAAAATCCTAAACAAAGTCCTAGCAAACAGAATACAAAGCTACATCAAGACTATTATTCACCCAGACCAAGTCGGCTTCATTCCAGGGATGCAGGGATGGTTCAACATACGCAAGTCAATAAATATAATTCACCACATTAATAAACTCAATTATAAAAAACACATGGTCATCTCAATAGATGCTGAAAAGGCCTTTGACAAAATTCAACACAACTTCATGCTCAAAACCCTGGGAAGAATAGGCATAGATGGCTTATATCTCAACAAGGTAAAGACAATACACAGATCTGCGAAAGCATTCTCAATGGGGAATGACTCAAGGAATTTACACTTAATTCAGGAACAAGACAGGGGTATCCACTCTCACCACTGCTCTTTAACATAGTGATTGAAGTTCTAGCCCAAGCGATAAGACAGGAGAATGGCATAAAAGGGATACAAATCAGAAAGGAAGAAATTAAACTATCCCTCTTTGCAAATGAAATGATCCAATATATATATATATATATATATATATATATATATATATATCAGACCCAAAGAACAGTATCAGTAAACTCCTGAAGATGATCAATGCCTTCAGCAGAGTGGCAGGATACAAAATTAACACACAAAAATCAGTAGCCTTTCTATATACAGAAGACAAACATTTGGAAAAAGACATCAGAGAAATGGTCCCGTTTTCTATAACATCAAAGAAAATCAAATACCTGGGAATATCACTAACCAAGGTAGCGAAAGACTTATATAATGAAAATATTGAAACACTCAAGAAGGAAATAGAAGAGGAAGTGACAAGATGGAAAGACATTCCATGCTCATGGATAGGGAGAATCAAGATTATAAAAATGGCAATCCTGCCAAAAGCGATCTACAGGTTCAACTCAATGCCAATAAAAATGCCAACCTCCTTCTTCATAGACATAGAAAAAATAATTTCAAATTTTATTTGGAAGGGCAAAACACCTTGAATAGCTAAAACTATTCCGAGCAAAGAAACTTACACAGGATGTGTCACCATACCTGACATTAAAACATACTACAGGGCTGGAGAGATGGCTCAGCGGTGAGGGCACTTGCCTCCAGTGCCTAGGGCCCTGGGTTCAATTCCCCAGGACCCATGTGGGCCAGACTCACAAGGTGGCGGCCCTGCTGCTCTCTCTCTCTCTCTCTCTCTCTCTCTCTCTCTCTCTCTCTCTCTCTCTCTCTCTCTCTCTCTCTCTCCTTGAAAATGAATAAATAAAATATTTTTTAAAAAAACATACTACAAAGCCATAGTAACTAAAACAGCATGGTATTGGTAGAAAAACAGACAGTCTGACCGGTGGAATAGAATTGAAGACCCAGCCTTTAATGCAAGTAACTTCAGCTACTTGGTGTTTGACAAGGGGGCCAACAATGTATGCTAAGCTAAAGATAGCATCTTCAACAAATAGTGCTGGAAAAATTTGATCAACACATGTAAAAAAATGAAAATAGATCCATTCCTTTCACCATGCACTAGAATCAACTCCAAATGGATCAGAGACCTCAATATTAACCATACAACCCTAAACACCCTGAAAGAAAAAATAGGAGGAACCCTACATGAGATAGGAGTAGGGAATAACTTCCTGAGCAAATCCCCAGTAGCCCAGGAAGTCCAATATTCACTTAACCAAGGAGACCGGATCTGGCTCAAAAGCTTCTGACAGACAAAAACACTGTACTCAGAGCCAATAGACCCCCTTCAAACTGGGAGATGATTTTTGCCAGCTGCAACTCAGACAGAGGCCTACTTTCCAGAACCTACAGAGAACTCAAAAAAATTAATAACAAAAACTCAATCTTCCCCCTCACAAAATGGGGCACTGATCTCAACAGAAAATTCACAAAGGAATAAACATATATGGACTTTATTCATGTGAGAAAGTGCTCAGCATTCTTAAGCATTAGGGAAATGCAAATAAAAACCATAATGAGATTCCACCTTACTGTAGTCAGAATGGCAACAATAAAGAAAACCAACAACAATAATTGCTCGCAAGGATGCAGGGAAAAAGGAACCCTCATTCACTGCTGGTGGGATTGCAAGCTTGTTCATCTGCTTTGGAAAGCACTGTGGAGACTCATCAACTGAATGGACATAGAGCTACCAATGGACCCAGGTACCCCTCTACTAGACATCTACCCACAAGATGTCACATCTCAGGATTGAGACATTTGTGCAACTATGTTTATAGCATCTGAATTCATAATAGCCAAGAATTGGAATCAGCCAAAATGCCCTTCCATGGAGGAATGGATAATGAAACTCTGGTATATATACACCATGGAATTCTATGCAACTGAAAGGAAAAATGACATCAAAATTTAGGGGGAAATGGTCTGACTTGGAGCAGATCCTACTAAGTGATCTCTCAAAAGCACAGAGAGCCAAACACTGCATATTCTCCCTCATATGCGGTCCTTAACAAGGCTAACCATAAAGTCTACGCAGACTAGTAGGAAAAAACTGAGAGGTTATGAATGAGGGGAAAGGGATGGGGGAGGGGAATGGCTTAAGCATGAAGCTAAACCAAAATGGGTTCAAAATCATAAAATCCTCACAAGCATACTGTAACCTATTGAGCAAGTAGTGGGTGTCATCTGGCAAGAGGGGCAGTGAATAGAAGGGGAGAGAGTCTAAGCCTGTGAAAATTTGATCAGTCTGACAACCCCTGGTCCCAGTCAACGGTTCCTTCCATCACTGACCTGTTGACCAACGTGACCCATGAGGTTCCAAAAACAGGACAGGATTCTGTCAAAGCTCTGGAATGCCCACCCCACGCCTGAGGCAAAATCCTGTTGCTGAAGAAACCACAGAAAGCCATCAATCAGCATCCAGAGACCCTGCGAGGTCTGGAATGGTAACCAGCCACCAGATGGAAGTTTGTAGTGCTGGAAGGCACTGCATAAGCTGCCAGGGGAAGCTGGTCAACAATAGCTGGAGCAAACAGAGACCACTGGCATGAAACACAATCTGCTGCCATGAATAAGCTGACCACACTTCCTACTGGGAGAGAACAGCAAACCAAGAAAGGTATACTTGTGCAATGGAGGAGTGTGTGTGTTTGTGAGCTTGAGACTGAAGGGAGAGGGAGTTGGGAGAGAAACAAATTCTCCTTAAAGGGAACAGGAATCAAAAAACTTCAGACCTTTCTCAGCAGCAATCTTGAAAACTGTGGGTCACTGAAAGCCAATAGAGAAATGCTTTTAATATTCTGATGGTAAATGAATTCTACACCAAGATAAAATATCAGTATGATAGAATAAAGGTAATGACATTTCTTATGACACATCCCCAGAACCCTACACCCTGCCAATCCCTACAGGAAATCCTTCCAATGCATTTGACTGAAACTGTCTTATCATCTCTAATAAATATTTTCTAAAACGGAAAAAAAAGGTAATGACATTTTTACAAGGCAAAGTCTGACAACTTTTTGACCTCATTCACCCCAACCCGCTAAGGGGCCCTCTCAGTGGGATTGCAGGAATGGTTCATTGGATAGGGGATTATTAATTGTACAAAAGTAGCCAGTTTTGGGGGGGATGTGTTACTGTTGTTGAGGGGGACAATGTCTCTGTATATTCTCCACCACCATGGCTCTTACAATCTTTCCACCACCTCTTCCTCAAAGTTCCCTGAGTCATGATGGGTGACTTTTACATCTGCTTTACTGTTGAGACTGTAAAAGTCACCCTTTCTTAAGAAGCAACTGGGGCAATGCGTCACCAAACTTAGGTTTTTCCTGTTTGTTTGTTTGTTTGTTTCTACTTTTCTTGGGAACTTTAACATATGAACATGCAGTAATTTGGTCACATTCCCATCACATCATTATCTTTTGTCGCCTCTTTCCTGCTCCCATCCTGAGGACCCTCATCTCCGTCCAAGTACTAACCAGGCTAGACCCTGTGATCAGTGGAAATCGGGAGTATATTCAGGGTGGTATGGACATTACATGTGTCTTTCCTTTGTTCTGTTGCCTCACTCTTTTTATCCTCCTCTTTCCTCTATGTCAAAATTAGAGGCTCAGAACATTACAGGCCTTGTGCAGGGTACCAATAATAAATGCACAAGATACAGGAAGTAAAACCAGAATTCGGAAGAAAAACAAGAAAAAAACACAAATCCTCCTGAGAGTGGGACAAAAGATCCCAGAATGATAGCTTAGTAACTAGGAAGAGAACACAACCCATCAGAGGATCAGCACGATAAGGATAACTTGTAGAATACTTAATGCACAGAACTTTATGATTCTAAGCAAAATCACATAACTTTTCTCTATTTAGAAGATTTTCAAGTGGAGCCAGGCAGAAGAAGTAACATAGTTTAGTGAATAAGTCAGGAGTGGTGTAGTTACATAGTGGTAATAATTATTCAAATAGTGATCCAAGAATAATCACTATATATATATATATATATATTGTAGTAGTGTATATATATGTATATGTATATATAGTAGTGGACAGATAAGAAGAATGGGTCTATTTTCTAGATAGTTAGGAGCACAGAAGTGAATAAAAACCACTTTTTCAATACTAGGATGTCAATAGATTATACCTGACACTGAGAAATCAAGGATCAGCACTGCAAGTATATTTATTACTCAGCAACATGGAAATAAGTATCCAAACAACTGGCCAAACGAGGTTTCCTCTGGGAAGATGATAAGTGAATTGCTATATTCATAGTAGTCCCTGTATAATATTTTTCATTTTTAGTCTGTGTGCTTCTATACTTTTGATTAAAAAAGAACAAAAAATGTGATGGAAAATGAGAGATCATCTTGAAGCCAGTAATGACCGCATTAGCTCATTGAGAAACAAAACATGTACCCTGCTAATGTGCTCTAAGCGTACCAGCAAGAAAGTCGAAGCTATCAGAACTTTGCTTCCTGAGATGACTGGTATCCTGACTTGTACTAGACTCACCTTTTCTTTTATTTTTTTTTATTTTTTTCTTTATTGCTCATAATGAGTTACATTGTTTAGTGGGCCAACCATGAGTTGTTATCCCCAATTCCCAGTTGCCCCCCTTCCCCATCCCCAGTCTTTTAAAACCAAAGACAGAACAGGAGGAAGATATGCTCAGTATACATTATATGTTTGTATGAGAATGTCTTTATGCTAAAATAACTTAAAAATCAAAGACTTTAAATTTTCAACTGTTAAGACAATTTCATTTTTGCTTTGTATTAATTCTTTCTTATGTCTTTTCCAATAAGTGAACATTCATAGACTCGCTCTTCAGACTGAAATTCTGTATCCAAGGCAATTATGAACCTTCCTTACAAGAAGCCATACAAATTGTTTATATGAATGCATGTGTTATATTAAGAAGGATATTATTCTATAATTGTAGTTATTCTTAAGTTTTAAACTATCCTATGGGAATAACTAGAGTAGAGTTGGAAGTAGCCCCATCTGGACCATTTCTTAGAGGCTTTACAAGTTTCTTAATGTGAATTCATTACTTTAAATCTAATTGCAAATACCCTTTCTGAAAAAACATAAAAATTCTGCTTCTACATACTTTGAAGGAACTCATTTTTTAGCAAGTAGTTATTATCTCTAAAAATCTTAGGAATATTTTCACACATAATAAAAGGGTGAATGGTAGTGAACATCTAATTACATTTGAAAATAAAGGATATTGACATGAACTCTCATTTACTCAATAATTAAGTGCTTATATTGAATTTTTTTGATCATTTCACTGTTATCCTGGTAGTTCTGTCTTTTAAAAAAATGTTCCTTGAGTATTACCTTTAGATTTTTCTTAATTTAGTCAAGTTTCTCAATTTATTGCAAGTTTTCTGATTTTTCTTTCCAGAAGGTACAAAAACATGTGTCCATCAATCATACAGTAAAGAAATATTCATGTCTGTGAAAATAAATTTGTTTTCTGCACATCAAAAACTGTTAAGTTAACTTCATTATTATGAAAATCCTTATAAATGTAAGAAAATTTCTGTTTCTCAATGATGCTTCTTTTCATTAATACCTGGCATAATAGAATCAGAATCCAACAAAAGGTGGGTTCAACTCAAAATAGCGTGATTTTTCTCATAAAGATAATCAGAATTTGTAAATATTTCCCTTTAACAATATCCAAGTATGTAAGTACTCCATACTCTAAGAAAGGAAAGGATAACCACAGTTTAACCATCTCCAGCTCCAACATTAGGATTTTACATGGGCTCAGTTTGTACATTGCATTTCCCCTGAAATCCCTCCAGTAATGGCTCATTGCAAGCCAACAGGAACAGCCATCTTCGTTCCAGCCTGGTTGATCCATTTCATTCGACCACCTCGATCAAACATACAGAAATGACAAGAAGAAGATCCTTATTTCCAAAGAAATCTGAATATGTTTACTACCATGGCTTGCATAATTCTAAAAGACAGAATGTAGAAACCTGTTTTTGGACCATGTATTGTAAAAAATGGACAATTCCTTACTAAATCTAATCTGCTCATTGTTGTTGAGGTCCTCAACTTTTTTTTCTTTTCTCATGATAGATTTAGGTAAAAGATAATGCAAAGCCACATAAAATATTTCACCACATTAAATTTCACTCCCTGAGCATACCAGGAACTGATGCATTTCCTAGAACTGAAAACCATTACCTTACACTTCTTGTGATTTATTTTGAGATTGTATTTTCTGCACTACTCCAAGAAAGCATTCAGCTGCTTCCGAAGGCCAACTGGGGACGGAGAGATTAATGAATACTGCATCTTCAGTCTTAAAAAAGAAACAGTCACACAGATGTTAAAAACATTTTGGGTATGAGCACTATGCCAAAAGTATCGGTCATATCATACAAATTGGATGCTAAATAATGAAAGCCCATCATCCCATCACGCTGTCTTCAGAAGGATTTGATTATAATCCAACAAATTTCCTTGGACCTATAAATTATTAACTATAGCTAAAAGGAGATTTAGTAAATTTCATAGTGACTCAGAGTCACTCCTGATATTTGATTTTTGCATAGATAAAACCTTAGAGATTTGAATGTCATCATGTCCTTGTGGAACAGGAGATTGAATTTTGATCTGCATTAACTTATTCCAAGACATCAAACAAAGAATACACTGCACCAAAATTTAGTGAATTAAGGGAAGTGAGAGAAATTAAATAACTGCAGGAGTAGACATGTGTAAAAAGATATTGGAAAGCTAAATCTAAAAGAAACTACACACACACACACACACACACGGGTGGGAAGTGAGCAAAAATGGAAATAATAGTGCAAGTTCTGGTTTTACTCTGAAGTCTGGACAGTCTTCCTAGTATCTGCTCCTTTCTTTCCTAGCATCATGTCTCTGTTTAAAGACAGCAGCAGCTGTACTGCCTCTAGTATACAAAATACACAGGAAAGTGAGGAAAAATGTTTGAGAAACAAATTCAACTTCACGATTAACTGATGCTCCAATTCAATTGTGTGCACACATGAATGTGCATGCCTGTAAACTCGTGCACACTTGTATACATAGCCACTATCCCAAACAAAATGTAGGTGTCTCCTACACTCAGACACATGTGAATTGCTAGCAGGATCATGTGAGAAACTAGCCATGAGCAGAAGCTTGGAAGAGAAAACTGATCATCTTCCACTCCTACATTGTCTATTGTAAGTACATAAACCAAAAGAGGGGGAAATGCTAGAACTAGTGTGGATTATACTTACCCAGGCTTCATATTTCAGCCATGCAGAAGGTCAATGCTGGATTATATTTTTAGCTCCTTCATCAAAATTCTTTGAAGTTTTCTGTTTCCTATCAATTTTTAATTTTGATTTATTCTAACAGTAAAATATCTAATGTAATTATAGTACTTTTTCACTAAACATCTAAGTCTTATTTTTAATGTGCAATATATTATCACTTCTTATTATATTTATCAGAATTCAATCCCAATTCTACATTTTAGAATAAAATTTACTTTTGTTTCTCCATTTTGTTTGAGGCAGGTTCTCACTCTAGACCACCTGGAACTCACTGTCACACCAGTCTGGCCTCAAAGTCAGGGTGATAGGAGACAGAAATTGGCTAGGCAGTCAGGGTAACAGAACTCCAAAACTGAATGGATATTTATTGCTTGAACAAAAGCTGGAAATATCACTAAGCCTGCAGAAAACTAGATGTCATACATTCTAGGAAAGATTTCTAGATTAAGTTTACACCCTTCCTAGAGGACAGAAACTCTGATCCTTACCTAAAATTCCTGGCAAAGCCATAAAATCTGGTCTTTGTCCATAGTAACCTGCTGACCTGGTCTTCCTCATGTAGCCACTCCCCTTCTCTCTTTCTTCCTAAAGCTTTAAGCTATAATAAAATGTTTCTGAACCTTATTCTCTGGTCTGTGGATTTCATTCTTCTAATTCACAGGACAAGGATCCTGGAACACCCAAATTATTGGTGCATTTTTATACAAGGAACCCAAAATTACTGTATCTTTTTTTGTTTTTGTTGTTGTTCTTTGGCTGGGAATCAAACCTAGGTCAACTGCTTGGAAGGCAGCTATGCTCACCATTATACCACCAACAAAAATTCCTGTATCAATGGCAACACTCCTACTTGAGCCTCCCTTTTGAAAAGATCGATAGTTTTTCCAAGTCAGTATTTTGGGGAAAAAATCCTAATGTTATGATATTAATAGTTTAGAGAATTTCCTGACTAGTTTGTTTCTAGATTCACAAATCCCAGGGTATCATAGTTACAAGCCAGAGCTCAGCTTTGTGTGCGTGTGCACAGATAACAGTTCAAGATTGGAACTACTTATCAGAGCATAAGCTCCCCTGCTCCCAAAGATCAACTTTGAATGAACTAGCTTCCACAGTACTAAAAGTGATGATCACTCAGAGCATTCAATTAATGAGTCATCTCAGTCCCTCCTTCACTAAAGTCATAATGATGCTCAGCCTGTGGGAGGTGAACTTTGGGGTCACATTACCATCACAAAACCTTATGTTAGGTCAATATAATATTTCATCATATTGCAAAAGAGACATTGGCACTGTAATTTAGACAATTCAGCTGCCTTTGGGATAAGTCATAACCAGTTTGTCTGGGTGGACCCAGTATAATTTCATGAACCTTTAAAATAGAATAAGAAGGCAAAACAATGAGGTAAAGTGTACAGACATCAAAATGACTCAAAGTACAAGGTACTGAGGACCACTACATAGACACAAGAACAAATGCTCTACAGAAACAATTTCCTGCCAAAATAACTGATGGATTAGAGAACAGGATGTTTTAAAAATATATATGCATCCAGGATCAGAGGTCAGTGGAACAGCAGGTGCCTAGTGTGTGCAAGTCCTTGGGTTTAATCCCAAGCATCACAAAGAAACAGCTGCCCTAAACCACAGATTTTGATATGTGTGAATATGTGTGTCTGTATAACCCACCAAACCAGTCAAATCCTAGTATTAATTAAAAGGGCCTGTGTAAGTTAGTTCTTGATATTGACTACTGTCACCCACAGTTGACTTGAGCTTGCTGGAATGTTCCTCATGCAGCAGAGGCTTGCTATACATAAAAACATTACACAGAAAGATGGTGGTTGTCTTGCTTGGAAGTAAGCTCTTGGACATAGGTGCTCAACTTTCTCTGTCTTCATCTAGAACTACAAAGCAGAGCCTCTACAGAAGCAATTAGTCCATCTGATGGATAACCAGGCATCGTTGTTCACTTTTTGGTGATATAATATGCTCAAGTAAGACTGCAGTGGCAAGACAGTTTTCATTTGCAAAATTTACTTCCTAAACCATCACTCTGTATATAACAAACTTTACCCAGAATAACTGACCTGTGCTCCCAAGCTCTATAGCGTCTTCTAGATCCCCCAGTTCATCTTTCCAGTAGTGACGCAAAGCTGACAGAGAAAAGGTGTCTCTTGCTACTGTATGATAAAGCATTATCTATAAATTCATTTCAGAGATGTCAAATTTATCTGAAAAACATCAATATACTTTTCAAGATATTTAGGGACAAATTAGAGACATACTTGTCACTGCTTGCAAATATTCATAACAAACATGAAAGTATATACCACCTTCCTCATTGCACAAATTCTAGTGTTAGGGACATTATGAAAAGAGCATTTTTAGGAGCATTAAGTTGGGACAGAATGTACAACAGTGATGAGATGAATTTTAATATGGGAAAAGGTAATGCATTTAGCAATAAATAATTTAAATGCATATACAAAACAAACAGTTCTAAGTGAATAGTTCTGACCAAGAATAAAGGATCTATGATGAAAGGAAACTGTCTGCATTAGGCTGTCATGGCTTTAAAAGCTAGAAAGAAGAAAGAGAGAGAGAGAGAAAGAAAGAAAGAAAGAAAGAAAGAAAGAAAGAAAGAAAGAAAGAAAGAAAGAAAGAAAGAAAGAAAGAAAGAAAGAAAAGAAACAGAGAGAGAGAAAGAAAGAAAGAAAGAAAGAAAGAAAGAAAGAAAGAAAGAAAGAAAGAAAGAAAGAAAGAAAGAAAGAAAGAAAGAAAGAAAGAAAGAAAGAAAAGAAAGAGAGAGAGAAAGAAAGAAAGAAAAGAAAGAGAGAGAGAAAGAAAGAAAGAAAGAAAGAAAGAAAGAAAGAAAGAAAGAAAGAAAGAAAGAAAGAAAGAAAGAAAGAAAGAAAAGACGGACACTATGTAGTATTGGAAAATTTTAGTTTGTAATGGAAAAACTTGAGCCATTATTTTTCCCTTCTATATGAAATTATAATAAAACCACACCTGAAATACAGCTACAGTAGACACTGAAGAATGCAGTCCTTGAAGAAGCATAGTGTGCAGAGAGGCCCTATATCACAGAACCTATGGAAACTTCATGTTGAGGCTATGTTGTACCTAG
>PVHP010043375.1:0-14427 GCA_004024765.1 Zapus hudsonius
TTGTCTTCTTTCCCCTTTCACATTAACTAGGTGCATTTATATATCTTAAAACCACTTTCAGCACCTGGAAGTGGTGTTGCTTATTCAAGGTTGCCCACAGCCCAGTTCATTTCGAGTAACTGTTAGTAGTAATACCCACCCTCTTTTTCTGGGTTAATGGCAGAAGGTGGCATCTGTCATCGGCATCCTCATATAAACCCTCCATGGACGCAGCATCTGTTCCGTCACACAATGTTCTATTTCTGTGTCTCACACATTTCACTGGGGAGGAACAAATAGATTATGTTAAAGCAAGTTGCCAGTTTTCTAAATGAGAGTTCAAAGCAAAGCCAGAAATACTAGAGACAGAATGAGAATTTGCCGTGACTTCTGACTTTGAATAATAAAAAAGAAGTTTCATTTACATTGCAATGTTCAGATTGTACAAAGTATTGGAAGATGATCATTGGATCAAAAGTTCAGAAAATTTTAATTTATGTTTTCCATAATATGGGTACTATAGTTTTATTTTTGGATTTGAAATCTATTAATGAATAGTATCAATGCATAATAAATGTTTTTGAAATTTGGTGCATTTATTATAATTTGTTCCAAATCTTTCTGAAATATGAATTCATCTATGCATTTGTTCATTCATTAATTTGTTCAATAAATGTTGATTTATCATACTCTTTCCAAGGACAGAAGAGTCAAATGATGACCATGCACAGAGAAAAGTGCTTGCTTTTATTAGACTCGTTATTCAAGATGAGTCAAAGAGAAAGTAAGAGGATAAAAGATATGAAATACATTTAGCATCTGTGTTCTGTGGTAAGAAATAAAGAACATTGTGGAGTTGTGAGCAGTCAGAGAATAAGGCTAGACTTTAGAAATGGTAATCTAGGAATATGTTACTGATTACATGGAAAATACCTCAAGTTTATAACTGCAATATAAAGGAAAATTAATAAGCAGTCACTTTTCCCTTTTAAAAAAGATGATTAACAATGAAGATGATTTAAAACTCACCCACCATGTCTCAGGGAACTGAACAAAAGAGGGTCAGAAAGACTGTCAGAGTCGTGGTGGGGAGGATACCCAGGGACAACATACACATGGGGGGAACCCGGCTACTTCCTGTGCTACTCATGACCTATCCAGTATGACCACTGAGGAGGGCCCCCAGTGGGTTGGGGACAGGGAGGAGGGAAATGGGGATACTATCAAAAATTTTGCTCATACAATGTATCTAATTGAGGATAATAAAGATAAAACAGATGATTTAAAATATGCTGAGAATTATATTAATGTACTTATAAGAAAAAAGTGAAAAAACTCTCTCAAAGACTCAGAAAGAAAATTGACTCAACGCATATTTCCTAGATCTGTTTACAATTGAAAAGCAGAGTGTGAAAATGTTAAATAAAAAAAAAAGAAAAACACAGGCTGGCCTGTCTCTAAGAAAGAGCCTTTGCTCCCACTGTGTATTAATGTAAGCATTATATTTGGATGAAAGTCGTTCACTTCTTACTTGACTAGACCAAGAAAAAAAGGTGTTCTTTGTTTTAGAATAAATGCAGCTACAATTATTGATATAAATTATCCATCATACCATTTCACTACAATTTGAGAACATTTTTGCATGACGAAAAGTTGTCCAAATATGAGTGAAGGCCACAGAACGTGTGAAAGGTAGCAGCATTGTGTGGCACATGGCCTGTCACTCAAGGAAAGTGGAGACATGACAAAACCCCCAAATGCCCAATATTATAGACACTATGTCATGCTTCAGTGTCTGTTAATAAATATAAAACTTAAGATCATAAAATGTTTTGATAAGTATCTTTAGAACAAAGTATATCAAAATGCTCTAGCTTTCATTAAAATTTATCTTTTGAATTGAATTTTATATTTACCATTCTTTTTAAATTCATAAAGTACATCATTTCCAATCATGGCATTTGAATGATAGAATTATTTTTGATAATTTATTTTCCCGTGTTCTCTAAGTGAATAATGCTGGTTCATTATGCCTCATTATAAAACACAATATGTGTATGCATCTGTGTGATCTTTGTTTAAAAAAAAAAAACTTTTCCCCCCAAAATTGGAAGCAAAGAGCGCTTGAATTGTGAATGTTTTCCTTTGAATTTCAGGAAGACTTGTAATGAAAACAGTAGTAGTTTAGGTTCTAGGATTATGATGTTGCTCTGTTCCCAATAGCTAGAACAAGCTGAGATACCCATCAACAGATGAATGATTAATAAAGATGTGCACATATATATATATAATGCAATTCTCCTTGGTGGTAAAGAAAAATGAAATAATGAAATTTTCAGTAAAATGGAAGGAGTTGAAAAAAAATCTTTTAATTTGAGGTCACACAGGCTCCGAAAGACAAATCCCACATGTTATCTCTCATAGGTGCTTCCTAAGGTGCCACAGCTTGAGTATAATTGATAGTAAGCTTCAGGAGAATGAAGGTCGGGGGAGAAAAAAGGAAAATAGGGAAGAAAAAGAGGAGGGGTTGATCAACAGGCAAGTTGAGGGAGACAAAAAAAGATACAAAGAAAGAATACAGAAGTTGGAATTGTCTTTGGCAGGGCAGGAAGAAGGGGGAAGAATCACATAAAAATCATGACAATTTATACTAGTTCCATAGAAACTTATTCCTTCTGAATAGCATTCTATAAGATATAGCCCTCAATAAAGGGCAGGGTGGAGGGTGACCTGGACAGAAGTGTCCTGTAGAAGGTGGAGAAAGCTTAATCCTAAAACCATAGGCACTGGCTGAAAATTCCTGGCCCAGAATTGGAAAAGCCCACACATTGAACTGTGATTCAGGGAGACTATAAGGTCCTCAAAAGAATGCAGGCTGTTTCCAAAGTCCCTGGTTACAGACAGGGCTAGAATGTGAGACCCTATTGCTGATGATACTTCAACCTGCAGCACCAGAGAACAAGCTGATGTGACAGTTTCAGGCAGGCTCCATAGACCCCTCCCCTGGAGTGGGAGGTGTCTACCTAGAGCTCAAACCTAGGGGCTAACATTGATTGGTCAGGTATGAACCAACCACCTGTCTTTCCTGGGGCAGGAATTACCCACTGCACAGGTAAGTCTGCCTCTTCTTCCCTCACAGGATCTAGCAGAAGGACAGGTAAGGACCCCTCACCACATGAAGCTTTCCTTCTCATGATCGTTTCTTTACCTGCTTGTTTAGCTGAACAGCATACATTTTGGTTCAACCTCTCCCATGTGTTCTCCCCACACTGGTGGCTGGACATGGTAGTTGGGCTGCTTCCCCTATCTCTTTCCGAATCCTCTGAACTGACTCCATTCTAGAATAAATGTGTGTGATAACAAAATGCTCTCTATTGAAGTTGTCCAATTCATTGGCATTCTGAGATATGAACTCTGGGGGAAGTACAGAGGTGAAGCTCCAGGTGTTCACCTGCTGTTCCCAGTCCCTGGTACACTGGGACTGAGAGGAAAGCCAGCTCCCTCCTGGATAGGCCTCAAAGAGCTGGAAAGTTCTGAGAAAGGTGCTGGGGAAAACACTAGCAGTATGAACAAGCAGGGGATCCTCAAAGCTATGGGATCAACCATCAAGGCTAGAAGTCACACCTGTGCAATAGTGAGCGCACACAGCCTATATGGACAAGCAACTATGCTCAGATTGACCACGAGACCTGCTCTCTGGGATTGAAGGCATACCTGGTACTGTGAACCAAGCAGAAACTCATGAATAGGAAATTCATAGACTCCGGAGAGAACCTTCTCTACTCTTTGACTAAGAGGAATGGGTATACACATCAAAAAGTCTCTTAAATACCTATGCTTGTTCCCTTTAATCCAAGCTGCCCTCACTCTTGGAGAACCTCTTTCATTTTACAGAGGAGACAAAATACTGTGAATATCTAGGATTCATCAGATAGGACAAGGAAAGATAAGTGACTGCCTAGCAGAGATGAGTCACCTGCCAGGGACCAGGAGACACTGCAGAGAAAGCTGTAACATGAGTAATGCTCCCACCTCTGGTCTGCAAACCAGCTCCAGGGAGATGGCCACAGACACTGTGGTCATGCAAAACTCATCGAAGCAGAAATCCAGAGGCTACAGAGGGAACTCAGCACTAAATCAGACTTTTGACACACCAACCAATACTCAGGGAGCATTGTGGAAGGAGAGGAAGATCAATTCAGAGTCTCGAGGGGGGTAGGTTTAGCCTGAGAAAGGTCAACCCCCATAGAGACCAACTGAGGCCTTCCTGACCTCATAATGAATTCCAAGAACCCCACAGAGGAAGGCATCAGTGAAAGGGGCCAGGGAAGAGGAGGTATAAAACTATAACCTTTATTAAAAAAAAAAACAAACATAAAACTGTTTTTTTTTAATGCTACAGAGCAAAAAAAAAAAATCTTATGGTGTGGAAGATATGATCAGACATAACCTCTCAGAAGCTGCCACTAACCTGAAAGCCAGTTTTAAAATTCTAGTACTAGAAGTCGCTACAGAATAGAGCTTCAAACATTATGAAAATGGGTCTTCATTGAGGCGTGCTTTCTTCAACTACTTATGCAGGCAAAATTTCAGCAATTTGAACAGTTTTTCTGTGTGTAGCTGGATAGCTATTAGACACACAATCACAATTTCATTAGACATTTAACCTGACTTATGTTTTTCTCATATACCCCAGGTACTCTTTAGTTAATATTAAAAACTGATTCTAGTGGCTCAAGACTAAAATGTAGTTAGCTTTTGCTAATGTATTAAAATGTCTATTTACAATTCATGTCTAGGAGATAATAAAATTTTTGTTTTTCATTATGTGAGAAGGAAAAAAAAAACTCGTTACACTCAAAAGAAAACAGCAAGAAAGGAAGAAAGGAGAAAAGGAAGAAGGAAGATAGGGAAAGAAAGGAGAGGAAGGAAAGAAAGAAAAGAAGCAATGATTGGCAAGAAGGAAGGAAGGAAGAAGGGAGAGAGGACACAATGGAAGAAGGGAGGGAGAAAGGAAGGAAGGAAGGAAGGAAAGAAGTGAGAGGAAAATTAGATAAGTAGAAAGATTCTCATAAGAAAAAATCTTAAACTGATTTCTGGCTGCTTACAAATCAAACACCTATTATTTCAAACATTTGCCCTGCTCTCCACAGCAGCTGGAGTTACTCAGGTGCCTACAGAGTTTAAGCCCAGCCCCTTCCAGATGTTGCACCCAAGTGTGCAGACTTCTTTCAGATTCAGTCCCTGACCTAAAATAAAGCACACCTTTAATTCCCAGCACTCAGCAGGCAGAGGTAGGAGGATTGCTGTGAGTTTGAGGCTACCCTGAGACTACATAGTGAGCTCCAGGTCAGCCTGGGCTAGAGTGAGACCCTACCTCTGGTGGCGGGGAGGGGACTGGATGCTCCAGAGGGTTAAGGCTTTTTCCTGTTTTCTAGCTGCTGACCTTTTTGTCTCCTAGTGCCAGAGGATTTTACCAATGTAAGGAGAATTGGGTTGTCCCTAGACCCATGCACTTTTACATGGGTGCATAGACTGCTTGGATATACCTTCTCCTCACCTATTGGTTCTTGGAGATTTCCTTGCCCACCTAATCTCCTCTGCCATTCACCCTTCTTTGATCTGTGGCCTCTCCCTCACCCTTCTTGACTTCAGAATGAGTATAATAATTTAATAACTATCCTACTCAGTAGTGTTTTATTTCAATTCTTTGGTACAACAAACAGAGTTCAGGTATGGGGTTTCTGTTTAAACTCCCATAAAATAAAACTCTGCCACAGAAGAAAGATAGGAAAATAAAATAAAAGGAAAGAAAAAGCAACAAGGGAATATAGGATCCAAAGAAGAAACAAAACATTGAAAAAAAATCTCAGCATTAGTCTCAGTCCAAATTTAAACCATGTTATTATGCTCTTTCCATGAGGTTGTGTTAAAAAATTAAAGAAATTCACGTGTTAAAAAATTAAAGCAATTCATATGAAGTCTTGCCTTTGTTCCAATTTTTTTGCTATTCTAAGATGGATGTCAGAAAAATAGCTTTGTAATATAAGAGAATGAACAGAGAATGGGCAAATCATTCATGTATTGTAAATAAAATTAGTCAACAATATATTGTTGCTAAAATGAAAAATCTGCATGTACTCAAAGATTCTTAAAAATTAGTAGTATTTTTGACTTAATATATAGCATATCTTAAAGGCTAAAAATATTTATAAGACATTGAGGGATGTATGAGTTAGAAAATATTCTAATATAGACCCATTATTCAACATCACAAAGTATGATAATTTACATAAAGTTATTCAAAGTCAAAAAGTATGATGAGTTTCACACATCTCATCTATGAAGAGGGAGGTGGAAAATGGTTTAAAACTTAAACCCAAATTTTTGTGTATTTCTGTGTGTACAGGTGTGTGTATATTTGTAGATGTGTGTGTATTTGGATGACAGAAGACAACCTCAGTCTTTTCCTCAGGAATGTCATCTACCTATTTTGAGACCTGATTTCTCTTCAGCTCATATCTTGCTGGCTATCGAACCCCATGGAACCTGTCACACCTCCCCAACCCTGATAAACTTGACCAAGATTTTTAGCTGGTTTCTGGGTCTGTAATCAAAATCTCAAGCAGGCACATTATCCCTTGAGCCATCTTCACATGTCCATACTTCTGGTACTTTAAAATTATATACTTCCCAGCTTTTTGTGGGCACGATCAAATAATTCTAAGCTCATTTCTGCCTTTTAACAATACCACACATTGAAGGAACTTGGGGAGGGGGTGATTTGAAAGCAAAAGGTCTCCTCATAGACTCATGGGTTTGGATTATTGATTCCCATTGACTGCCATTGTTGGGGAATGTGTAGAGGCTTTAAGAGGCGGAGCCTTGCTGAAGCAAGTGTGTCACTAGAGGCCAGCCTTGGAGTGAAGTAATACTGACCCTCTTAATACCCTGTAGTTTTTCTACTTCCTTCCTGCTGGTGTGACATTGTGATTTCTGCTGTTTAGTCTTGGCATGCTTTCTCTAACATACCGGAATCTTCTCCTTGATACTAACTCAAGGCAAACTCTTCTCTTCCACAAGAGGCTTCTGGTTGGGTATCTTGTTTCAGCAACAAGCAAGTAACTGCCACCAAATTATTTGTCTGGGCAAGTCTAAATCTACCTCAGAAGCAACACAAAATTGGGAGGAGAGAAAAGCATTCATTCATTTTTTGTTCAGGCATAATTGACCAATGTATGTTTTATGATTCACAATGTTACCTTTTGTTATATGTAGATATTGTGAAATTTCATTAGCAGTTCCAACAGCTCATACAACTTTGCAGTCATGAGAAATTTAAGAACAGTTTTCAATGATCTGGTAAAAATATCTTACTATTGGGTATAGTCACCATAGTGAGTAGTAGATCTGAATTTGTTAATTTTGCCTAACTGAAAGTTTGGAATATCTGACGAACATCTTCTTGGATCCTGACAAACCATTCAGTCAGATCAGGGACAACTGGCAAATACCCAAAAAAGGAATATTTGAGCTGATTACAAAATAATGAGTAGAAACTACCCAGGCAGAGAGGTCAAAAGGACAGTAAAACCACTACATTACTAATGCATCCGTTATTCCTTCTCCATCAATTAAAACATCATCTAAATTATTACTAAATTGTTTCATCCCCCAGGATTTTTCTGAAGGGGCATTTTCTAGGACCCTTGATGCAATAGTATTTTATAAATGATACCTGTATTTATCTTTTTTTTTTTTACTTTCATACTATCACATTTGATCTAGGGCACAATCATGGCACTTTTTGGTGGCATTTTGCTTCATATTTATTTTTACTGACATATTTTCTTCTCTATTGATTTTAAAATAAGATGTTAATTTCAAGTCTTTGTGATCATTTATTAAATGCCAAGAATTATATAAATTTTAAATTAAAGTTTTAATATAATACTTCATCTCCTTTTCCTTCTATTCCTTCCTTGTTTCTTTCCAAATGAATATTTAAAATTTGTTGAAATCAAACATACAAGCTTTAGATAATAAGTTTATCTTTCCAGGATGTGTAAACTTTATATGTCGCATTGAATTGTGGGGTTATAAGTTACTTACCTAGGCATACAATCTTAGGTCTCTAATACAATTTTATTGATTTATATCAGTGGAAGACCCACAGCCATTCCTTATCTTAATTTATATTTTCCATATCTTGAAAAAATGCTCCAGAATTATTCAGGGAAAATATATTTGGCTTTGACTCTTTCGTGGTTATTCAAGCTTTGTGTGTTTCCTTCACATATAAAGGGTATCTATGCTGAGCATAACTTTATTTAACACAATCATTTCTTCTATTAAATCTCTATTGATTTTCCTTCAGTATTATCTCACGTTTATTGTTGCCCTGGGGGGAGGGGGAAGGAAAGAATGAGGACTCTTTACAGAAAATAAAATACAAAACTTTAATAGGAAAGTAAATGACCAGTTTACAATAGTTTTTTAAAGGTTTTTAAAAATACTTTTCTTTTGAGGTAGGTTCTCAATTTGTCTAGGATGAGCTGTCTCTCACTCTGTGTACCTGAATAACTGCACCAGGCTTTAGAGAGGAAAAGGGCCACAAATTGGTACAGAATTGAAAGATACTGCAAACATTTTAGAAAAAGAGATGACAATTATCTAGCTAAGATTAAAAATGTATGTATTTATTCTACTTTTAAGTAAACAGAATTTAAGACCTCTCACAAACATGTTCAGATGTTTTCCAGGAATTAACAAAGTAGAAGAGATGAGTAATTAAGATGCATATCAGTTTATATCTAATGACACTGTAAAATTTTGAAAATAACTGAAAGATATGCATATTAGCTGAGAAGTTGAAAATGCAGTGTTGAGATGAAAATAAATGGATGAATGCTAAACACAAGTTAAATATTTGTGAATTTTTTGCATGTTTGTGCATGTGTGTTGTGTGTATGGCTAAAGGAATGGTGTGCGTGTGTGTGTCTGTGTGTGTGTAGGTGCATATGTGTGCAGTTCATGCAGAGACCATGTGCTTCTCCATGCCTCTCCATCATATGTATTGAGATAGCACCTCTGACTTGAACCCACTCTAGCTAGTCAGCTTTCTCTGGGGTTCCCTCATCTGCCCCATGAGTGCAAGAAACTACAGGTGCACCACCACACCCTCTGTCCATTTCAATGACTGTTTTGGGGGTGAGCTCATGTCTGCTTGCTTACAGAGCTAGCACATTACAAACTGAGCCACTGCCCTACCTCCAATTTGTAAAGTATTTTAAAATACACCATTACATTTAAGTTTTATTTCCATAAATGTTATACTTGTATACATTTCAAGAATTCAATGCCTTTACACCTGCAGGAAATAGTTTCAAAATCAACCATTTTAATTTTCTTTTACTGATTAACTTTGCATGTGGCCGTGTCTCTCCAGGTAACATGTACCTGCTTTAGCATCTTGATTGCTTTTAAGGTTATTTATTACATATTGATTTTGCAATAATAAAGGCTGAGCTTTGGTACTCTCATTATTTACCTGTCTAACCACTACTATCCACACTTCTATTACACATACTTATTCTTTATTTGATCTACACTATGTATCATTTCTACATAAGTTATTGACATGTGATTTGAGAAATAATTAGGATTTCTTGTTCTTTTAAATTTGTATTCCCTAAATAACTGGTGTGTGTGTGTAGCCATGTCCAGCCCTGGTGTGTGTGTGTGTGTGTGTGTGTGTGTGTGTGTGTGTGTGTGTGTGTGTGTGTGTGTGTTGGAGTTACTTGGAATTTAACCTGAGTTATCATGCATGGTAGGCTCTACCACTGAGCTCTATCTGTAGACCTGAAAAACAGTTCTGTTCTTTCACTCTATCAATAATAAAATTCTGTTTTTCGTCAGTTCTCTATTAACTATTCTCCTTGTAGTTAGGTCTAGTCTATATTTTACCAGTTTTTTTTTCTACCGAAGGAAATGTTTTAATTACCTCTAATATCGCCAATCAAGGCCAATTTCTATCCAGGCTGTGAGCAGATCTAATCTTGAGATCAACGTTTGATAGTGTGAGAATTCAACTCCTGCACCTCAGTGAAACAGACACACTTTCTGAATCCAATGTTTTATGATTTTTTAGTCCATACCCCTATTTTGATAAGGCAGATGACACAATTCTAAAAGGATGAGTACACAGTCTTAACACAGTATAATCTATCCCATGCTCATATGTATTGATAATCACCTGCTAGTGGAACCCAAGTTTAGAAAGATCATTGCTTCTAAATTTTGGGTGCATTGCTTCATGGTGGCCTTCAGGGTTACTGCTCACAATTGATGTGTCAGCATGAGTGCCAATGGGTCTATACCACTGCTTGTGTGGTGTGGGGTATGAGCTTTCAATATGCACTTACGCCCATTTTTACACACCTCATTTTGTTACTGTAATCATTTCCTTTTTCCTTTATCTCTTGAAATTTATATTAGATTTTTTTTTCTTTCTGAAAGTCTTCTGAATTTTCTTTTTCTAATGATATTTATATTTATTTATTTATCTGTGAAGAGTGAGAGGGGGAAAGAGAAAGGAGAGAGAGAGTATGGGTATGCAAGGGCTCTTTTTGCTGCAAATGAACTCCAGATGCATGTTTTGCTTTGTACATCTTGTTTTATGTGGATACTGGGGAATTGATTCCATGTTGCCAGGCTTTGCCAGCAAATTTCTTTAACCACTGAGCAATCATCCCAACCCAATTCTCTGTGTTTTCTATATTTGTTCTGTTGTTTCCTAGGCTTTTACCTCTTTTAGTTGTTTATAAATCATGCACAATCATTTCATTATTTCCTGATCATGATCATGTGTCTGTTTTGTTTCTCTGTATTATTTCATGTACTCAAAGCTGAGTGGTCAGGTGGAGTTAGCATACGAAGGCTGGTGTCAGTAGAGACACTTCCTAGGCTCTCCACTATGACCTCCCTACTGGATATTCCTGTTTAATCTCATCCTTCTGTGTGTGGGCTTCCCCAGGCTCTTACTTCTAATGACCTGAGTAGGCAAAAGGGACTGAGTAATACTTCTGAGTTTGGATATAAAAGATATAAAAGATGAAACCTCTTGTCTCTATCACTTGTACATTCTTTCATCTTGGGTCCTTGCTCCCTTTGATGAAACTGGACACAGTGTCTAAGTGGCCCATGTAGAGAGGACCTGAACAAAGCCTCTGGCTAAGACCAGCAAGGGAAAAACCATCCAGCCATCCACACAGCAAGTGAGGTTGGAATCTGGTCCCCCACAGTGACTGTGTTCTCTCTCAACACCTTGACTTTATGCCTTAAGAGACCGTAAACCCATGGATCCCAAATAGCTGTGCTTAGTTTCTAATGCTAAAACAATTACAAAATGATAAAATGTTGAGATCATTTTTATTGAAGTTGACAAGTAATATAATACATGTCATTTGAGAAATAGAAAAGAAATATATCATGCATGATTTGGTATCCTATTCTGTGCTCCATGCCACCAAACAAAGCTACAACAGAGGCTCAATGCTATACTTTCCCCAGAGAACACAGTTCTTCCTTATGAAGTCAATTTACCTCCATGTATTTTAACTCATTCTTTGAAATATCATCTTGGTACCATCTGATATGAGTTATGTAATGCAATAGCAGAGATAAAGTTTACATGTCTTAAAAATTCTTTTAAAAAATAGCACACGGTTGAAGAATGTGTTTTCAGTAAAATAGGTAAACTAGTCATTTAACTGAAAAACAGCATCCTGACAGCTAATGCTAAAAATAGAGTATCAGCCAAAATCCAAATTTTTATTCCATTTTTCCACTATCAAAATTCCCTAATGCCATATATTTTGGAGTCATCTTTGGGTTTGTGTTTCAAAAGCCCGGTGCTAGTCAGCTTTCCACATGTTTATTTTGGATTCAAATTAATTGGGATTTTTATTTCCACTTGACCCATTTACTGTCCAGCTATTTGCATATTTATTTTGAAATATCATTATTGTTTATTTTAATAAATTTTCAGAGGATATCTATAAGTCAGTCTATATTTTTATTTTGTAAAAATATGCCAGCACTTTTTAATAATTTTAAGAAAATATGATTAAATGATTATTTAAGCAAATATTGAAAATTTCAGAAGTCCCCCTAAAATATTTGATTTAGAGAGTCATATAGCTTTTAGGTTTTCATAATAAAATATTATTACATAATATGCATGAACAATTTTATCTTTATATTTGGGATAACATTCAAAATGCATGAATATTAAAATAAGACTTCAAGTAAAACTAATGAAACAAATAATAAGGACAGTTACTTTTTGGGACAGGTTGTTTTGCCTCTCTTTTTAAGGAAAAGAAAAACCTTTGCATACAAATTATGTTTCCTTTCAATGAGCTTAGAGAATTCACATCCTAACTCATGTCCTCTTAAGTGATTTTGTTTTAAAAAGATATCTGTTTCCATTTCCTGTAGATGACCTGCATGCCTGACATTTCATAAGATAAGAAGTGTTGCTTAGCTTGAATGAACTCAAAAATATCTCCACAAATGTATTTGAACTCGTCCTTTGAAATGTCAGCCTGGTACCAAGTGATAGTCATTGCAATACCACAAGGAAGGGTTACAAGTCTAAAACAAATTTCTTAAGGATAGAGCATAAGGCTGAAGACTGTATTTTGACTAAATTAAATAAATATTTGTGGAACTATTTATGATTTAATGAAGATTATTAATTCCTCATCATTAGGATATTGAAACTTTAAATACAGAAATAATTTGATTATTATCAAGGTTTTTTAAAAATATATATATTTATTGTCCATAATGAGTTACATTATTTAGTGGGCAAATAATGAGTTGTTATCCCCAAGTCCCCAATTCCCCCCTCCCCATCTCTGATCAGTTGTATATCCTCCTCCGTGGGCTCTCTGTATTAGTCCTTGTGGCAAGGGATCCTGGATATCCTAGTACTCAGCCCGGTCTTCCTGGCCCAAGTGTGTTGTTACTGATGGGTGCCATGCCTCTGGACAGTCTCCCCAACCAGGGCTCTCACAATCTTATCAAGGTTTTAAATTTTTTTTCTTTTCATTACTCAGTAGTAAAGAATCAATTTTATGTTGTGTTTTCTTTGTACATGTTAATTTTTTTTCCAATTCTGGGTTTAGAACACATGGTTTTATACATGCTACCTAAGTATAAGTATTCCACCACAAAGTTGCATTGCCAACTCTTTGTATATAGTTTTCAAAAAATATTTTATTTATTTAAAAGAGAGAGAGAGAAAGAGAGAAAGAGAATGGGAATGCCAGGGCCCATAGCCACTGCAAACACACTTCAGATACATGTGCCACCTTGTATATCTGGCTTTACATGGGTACTGGGGAACTGAACCTGGGCCCTTAGGCTTTGAAGGCAAGCACCTTACCTGCTAAGCCATCTCTCTCATCCTCAAAGCAATTTTTGTCCAGATGGATGGGGCTCATTATGTTTTGTTTTAATTCAGTAGGGGGAGTCTTAAAAGTTTATGATGAGGTCTGGGGAGATTGTTCACCGGTTAAGGCACTTGCCTCCAGTGCCTGAGGCCCCGGGTTCAATTCCCCAGGACCCACATAAGCCAGACCCACAAGGTGGTGGTCCTGGTTTTCTCTCTCTCTCTCTCTCTCTCTCTCTCTCTCTCTCTCTCTCTCTCTCTCTCTCTCTCTCTCTCTCTGTCTTCCTCTCTTTTTCTCTCTTCTTGAAAATATATAAATAAAATATATTTTTAAAAAGTTTATAATTTAATTTGACTTACTGTGTGGCATAATTATACTTTTGAGTATTTACCTCAGAAACATGATGACTTATTTCTACATATGAACTTGTACATGAATGGTCATAGCAAGTTCATTTATAAACGTTCAAAACAACTCAAATCTCCTTCAATAAATCAAGGAGTCTGGGCAATAGACTTGTAAATAGAAGCTGAGTATAGTTGGGTCAACCGAGGGAATACTGTAGTGGTTGTAAAACTGAATACTTTGTTATACCAAGTTACAAGTACAATAAAAATTTAAAGACCACTGTTTACACACGCTTACCTTGACTGCTTACTATTCTTCTTGAAATCTGACTAGCTTTATAAACAGTATCAGTGTCAATAAATTGGTTTTTATTTGTATTACACATGTGAATCATGTTCACAATGGAGAGGATTTGGGAAATGGAGGTAAGGACTTCCTTTAAAATTTGTTTACATCATAAAAATCAATAATTGGGCTGGAGAGATGGCTCAGAGGTTAAGGCACTTGCCTCCAGTGCCTAAGGCCCTGGGTTCAATTCCCCAGGACCCACATAAACTAGACTCACAAGGTGGTGGCCCTGGTTCTCTCTCTCTCTCTCTCTCTCTCTCTCTCTCTCTCTCTCTCTCTCTCTCTCTCTCTC
>PVHP010043376.1:0-14568 GCA_004024765.1 Zapus hudsonius
CTCTCTCTCTCTCTCTCTCTCTCTCTCTCTCTCTCTCTCTCTCTCTCTCTCTCTCTGCTTAAAAATGAATAAATAAAATATTTTTTAAAAAAAAGAGCGAGGACAAGGAGGAGTTCATCCAAGGGCCTGAGGATTATAGAGTCAGCAGGAAAGATTCTGCTAGCCTAGATATAGGTCACAGAGTTCTGGACACAAGTCCCTATGTGACCCTGAGTAGTTTCCTCCTTTGGTAAGGACAATGCCAACCTCGCTAGTTGTGGTGATGTAGGTTTTTTTTTTTTGGGGGGTGGGGTGGGGATTGTTTTTGTTTCTTTCCAGGTACAGTCTCACTCTAGCCCAAGCTGACCTGGAACTCACTCTGTAAGCCCCAGGCTGGCCTCATATTCATGATGACCCTCCAACCTCAGCTTCCAGAGTTTTGGGATTCAAGGTATGCACCACCACACCTGGCCAGTGGTGACATTTTAGGAATGAAGTATGTAAGTTGTTAGAGTCAGCATTCTAGTTGCTGCACAGAAAGAACCCAAACAAAGCGGCTGTGGAGGAATGGGTTTATTTGGCTTTCAGACTCTAGGGGAGACTCCACCCTGGCAGGGAAAACGATGGCATGAGCAGAGGGTGGACATCACCTCCGCCACAGCACTGCAAACAGCGGCAGGAAGGTGTGCCAAACACTGGCAAGGGGAAGCTGGCTTATAACCCCCATAAGCCTGCCCCCAACAACACAGCTCTAGTGAGGTTGTAAAACCTAAACTGCCATCCGCTGAGGATTCATCAATCAGAACACATTTATTTGTTGGTGGGGGACACCTGGACCAAACCATGACATAAGTGCAGAAAGGGAAGGAACTGGCTGCCACAGCTCACAGACAAGGGTTCTGGGGATCTGACCAGGCAACAGCCCCTCCCATCCACCAGGGGCTCCAACACTTGAAACCTGTACATGTCCTTTTTATTTAAAATTTAAAAATATGTTATTTGCAGAGAGAGAGAAAGAATGAGTGTATATGGGTATGCCAGGGCTTCTAGCCACTGCAAACGAACTCCAGATGCATGTGTGTCTAGCTTTACATGAATACAGGGGAATCAAACCCAGGTTGTTAATCCCTGTATGCAAGCACCTTAACTCCTCAGCCATCCAACCAGCCCCACAAAGCAGTGAAAGTTGAGGACATAATCCTCAAGTGTCCAGCCCCTTCCAGGCAGGGTCAGTGCTAGCTAGAATGTTAGAACTCACCTAGATAATGTCTGGCCAGGTGAGCCTACATCTCTGACACATCCCTGTCCTGACAGAAGAGGACCGTGACGGAATAGTCGAGTATCCATGCCAGAAGGGTATAAGCCTCATTCCAGGAAGGACAGGCAGGGGTGGGCTATTACAAATAGAACATGCAGGGGACTGAAAACGTCATTTCTGTTCCCTTTGCCTGAAACGCCCCTCAGCTCCTCTGGGCAGTCCCCACACCCTCTCCTGATCTCATGTGTCTCCTCATCTGAAAAATCTGCTCTGATAAGGCCTTCCTCTATATTCCTCACCCCCAGCAAAATCAAGCTAGGCCCCTTTGCATTCTCCTTTAACCATCACCTCCATGGGGATCCAGGCCATGGTGTCTCTGTTTTTTACTCATGTATGCCAAGAGCCTCTGTCATGTTCCTGTTCTAGATGCTGAGGAGCATAGAGAATAGACAGGAAATGCATCAACATGATGTGCGAGGTCCTGTTCTAGATGCTGAGGGGGCCGCAGAGAATAGACAGGAAATGCATCAACATGAAGCTAATGGAAGAAGCAGAATGGAAAACGGGCTGAGGAGCTCCAAGGTTGGAAAGCTTAAAGCCCAATGGAAGCTGTGCCGCTTTCCAAGGCCAGTTAAGCTGTCTGTTCGAGTTACTTTCTCATTGCTGGCACAAAGCACCTGACCAAAAGCACCCGAGTGAGCTGAACTCTAGCAAGGGAGAGCTGGGTATAATACCCATAAGTCCATCCCAACAGCACACCTCCTCCAGCAAGGCTCCACCTCCCAAATTACCATCAGCTGGGAACCAAGCATTGAAAAGCATACGGAATTAGGGGGACGTCAGATTCATACCACCGCACTGTCCAAGTTCAGGGCTTTAGTAGTAGAGCATAAATAGTGCCAGGCCAAGCTGGCCATATGTCATGTGGCTGTTTCCACATGTCCGTCACCATCTGAAATCAGAGCAGCTATGATCACCTACACAAGACCTTCGGTAGACCAGGCCTCCTGACATTCCCTCTTGGAAGCCAGAAGTGTAGAGCACATCTGTAATTCCAGGACATGGGAAATTTAGGCAGGAGAATCCAAAGTTCAAGGCCAACCTGAACTACATTATGGGTTGGGGGGGAAATGAGGGCTGGAGAGATGGATCAGTGGTTAAGGCATTTGCCTGCCAAGCCTAAGAACCTGGGCTGGATTTCCCAGTACTCAAGTAAAGCCGGATGCACAAATTGTTGCATGCATCTGGAGTTCATTTGCAGGGGCTGAAGGCCCTGATATGCCCCCCCCTCTCTCTCTCTTGCTCTCGCTCTCTCTCGCTCACCTCTCTCTGCAAATAAATAATTTTTTTTTTTAAAAATGAACCAGGTTAGCCGGGCGTGGTGGCGCACGCCTTTAATCCCAGCACTCGGGAGGCAGAGGTAGGAAGATTGCCATGAGTTCAAGGCCACCCTGAGACTACAGATTGAATTTCAGGTCAGCCTGGACTAGAGCGAGACCCTACCTCGGAAAAACGAAAAAACAACAACAAAAAAAAGAACCAGGTGTGGTTAATCCCAGCATTTAGGAGGCACAGTTAGGAGAATCTCTGAGTTCAAGGCCAGCCTGGAACTACTGAGTTCCAGGTCAGTTTGGGCTAGAGCGAGACACTACCTTGAAAAAAATACAAAAAAAAAAAAAAAAAGCCGGGCGTGGTGGCTCATGTCTTTAATCCCAGCACTCGGGAGGCAGGTGGTAGGAGGATTGCCGTGAGTTCGAGGCCACCCTGAGACTACATAGTGAATTCCAGGTCAGCCTGAGCTAGAGCAAGACCCTACCTCGAAAAACCAAAAAAACAAAACAAAAACCAAGCGAAAACTGAGGGCTGGGAAGATGCATCCATGGTGAAAAGCACTTGCTTGCAAAGCCTGCTGGCCCAGGTTCAGCTCCCCAGCACTCTCATAAAGCCAGGTGCAAAGTGTGTGTGTGATCCCTGTGCTCATCGAGTCAGAGGCAGATGAAGTCAGGAGAATCGGAAGCTCGTGTGTCAGCCGGTCTGATATTTGTTTACACTCTGGCAGTTCTTGTCTCAAAGAAGGTGGAACACACACACCTCAAAGTTGTCTTCTGGGGCTGAAGAGATGGCTTCTGCAATGCAGAAGGACCTGAGTTCGATTCCCTAGTGCCCATGTAAAGCCAGATGCACAAGAGGGTGCATGTGTCTTGTGCCCATTCTCTCTGTCTGCCTCTCTCTCTGTCTCTCTCTCTCTCTCTCTCAATCCCTTTCTCAAAAATAAATAAAATAGGGCTGGAGAGATGGCTCAGTGGTTAAGGCACTTGCCTCTAGTGCCTAAGGCCCAGGGTTCAATTCCCCAGTACCCACATACGCCAGACCCACAAGGTGGTGTTCTCTCTCTCTCTCTCTCTCTCTCTCTCTGCTTGAAAATGAATGAATAAAATATTAAATAAATAAAATATTTTTTAAAAAGTTGTCTTCTGACCTCGACATGAATGCCCATGTGTGCATGCGCATATGCACACACACAATCACAAATTTCAAAATAAATATCATGGAGGTTGAAGCTCATAAGCCTTAGCCCCCTCTTCAAAGTTCTGTGGAGGGTGACTGTGTGGGACCCTTTGGTACTGTAGCCCATTTATGATCCAGGAGATTTTTCGGTGACAAAGTTTTTCATTGAGACTCTTTAATGATGTCACTCCCTAAAGTTGCCCAAGAACTTCCCGGTGCTGTAGCTGCCTTTGGAGTCACCCATGCTCCCTCAATAAATTCAGTGGGTGGGCCCCGGGTTCAATTCCCCAGTACCCACAGAAGCCAGACCCACAAGGTGGTGGCCCTGGTGTGCTCTCTCTCTCTCTCTTTCTCTCTCTCTACATATATATATATATGCTTGAAAATAAGTAAAATATTTTTAAAGAATAAATAAAAAAGAGGGGTACAACCTGGCATGTTTCTCCGGTGGCCAATGTAGGCAAGTCCTTAGTGCAGGGAGTGTAGGCACAGGGGATTGCAGCGCTGAGTGTGTGGAGAGGGGGGTGAGGGGATCAACCTCTCCACTTAGGGACGTAGAATTAATTCACTCACAAGCTAAAGAAGACCGTGTTGAAGTTCTCAGCCAGCTACATAAAGTACTAGACTAGAACCCCTGGCAGGCGTGTAGCCTTGGCCCCTTTCTCCAGGCCCAGGCCTGCCTCCCACCAGGTACTTCGGCCTAGGAGGGCCATCATGGATCAGGAGTGTCAGGGAGCTCTACCTTGGCTAGGCGATCACCCACATAGCGGGAAGAAGCGGGAAGGGGTGGGGGTTGGGGGCGACTCCCCGCGGCGGAAGGGGCGCGCGGAGACCCCCAGAGTTGCCGGAAGGGGCGGTTGGCTGCGGCCGAGGCGAGGCGGCCGTTTGTCTAACTGGCCCCTCCGGGCGATGTCAGGGCCGCGGCCACGATGACCAAAGACTCTCCCACCCCGTTGGGTGGTGGCCGCGCAACTCCGAAGAAGACAGGCAGCTCGGGGCCCGGGCCTGGGCCGGGTGCCGGCCCGGCGGCGGCGGTGCTGGAGGAGCAGAGACGAGAGCTGGAGAAGCTGCGGGCCGAGCTGGAGGCGGAGCGCGCGCGCGGACGGGCGGAGAGGCGGCGCTCGGCGGCCCAGGCGCGGCAGCTGCGGGAGGCGGCGGAGCAGGAGCGGCAGCAGCTGGAGGACCACCTGCGCTCCAAGTGGGAGGCGCGGCGCTTCCGGGAGCTGCGGCAGCTGCAGGAGGAGGTGCAGCGGGAGCGCGAGGCGGAGATCCGGCAGCTGCTGCGCTGGAAGGAGGCCGAGCTGCGGCAGCTGCAGCAGCTGCTGCATCGGGAGCGCGACGGCGTGGTGCGCCAAGCTCGGGACCTGCAGCGCCAGCTGGCGCAGGAGCTGGTGAGCCGCGGCTACTGCGGCAGCCGCGCCGGGCCGACGTCCCCCGACGTCCCCGCCGCGCAGTGTCGCTGTCGCCTGCAGGAAGTGCTGGCGCAGCTGCGCTGGGACACCGACAGCGAGCAGGCCGCGCGCATCCGACACCTGCAGGCTGAGCTGGAAGTGGAGCGCCAGTTCTTCCTCAAGTACATCCTGGAGCACTTCCGCTGGCAGCCCGCTTTGCCAGAACCCTCCGATCCCCAAGTCGTGCTTCCCTTGGAAGGGTCGTCCCCTGGAACCCCGCGCAGCGTTGGCCGATCCTCCCCAAAGCCCGCCTGCCGACTCCGCTCCCTGGAAAGCCTGAGCCCCGGCGGCGTCCGCTCTCGCTCCCTAGATGCTACGTGTTCCAGCTCTCCGGACGACCTGCTGCCCACGCGCGCCAGCTCCCTGGATTCCTTGGCCACCTCGCGTTCCTGCTCGCTTGACAGCACACAGAGCTGCCCCCAGGCCTCCAAGCCCGAGCCGGCCTCCCCGACCACCGTCTGCCTCCCAGACACCCCTAGTCACCCACTGCCATCAGCACGCAGGGAACGTGGCGACCCGCGGGAAGAGGACTCCTGCCAAACTCTAACCCCGTCGCCCCCCAGCCTGGATTACCACGAACTGGCGAGTCAAAACTCCCAGCTGACCGAGGCGTTGCAGGTGCTGGCGCGCCGCTGCTCGGTCCTGCGCGAAGAGAACACGCAGCTGCGGCGCGCGGGCTGCTCGGAAGAGGCCGGAGAGAAAGTCAAGCGACTCAAAGTGAAGCACGCAAAGCTCACCTGTCTGGCGCGGCGCCTGGAGGATCGGGCCCGCAAGCTGCAGGAGACCAACCTACGGGCACTGAGCGCGCCCGTGCCGGGAGAAAGCCTGGCAGGCCTGGAGCTGTGCCACGCCTTTGCCCGCCAGCGCGCTCGGGATCTGTCAGAACAGGCCAGCGCGCTACTAGCCAAGGACAAGGAGATCGAGGAGCTGAGGCGGGAGTGCCACCTGCTGCAAGCGCGCATCGCCACCGACCTGGGCGGCCCCGCGCGTCCTGGAGAGGGCGCCCGCTGCGCGCAATGGCTCCACATCAGCGACTTGGACCAACTGCACCGCGAGTCTCAGCGGGAAGTGCTGCGCCTGCAAAGGCAGTTGACGCGGCTGCAAAGTCAGGGCGCCGCCGCCGCCGCCGGGACCGAGGCGGGCGGCCAGAGCGCGCCCTGTGAGGTTCAGGCGTTGCGGCGCGAGCTGGGTGCGCAGCGGCGAGAATGCGAAGAGCTGAGCTCTCAGGCTGCGGCGGCGCGGCGGCGCGGCGAGGACACCGAGGCTCAGCTGAAGGAAGCCCTGCGCAAGGGCGCCCGGCTGGCCGAGGAGAACGCCCGTCTGCGCGCCCTGGCCGACTGGGTGCGGGAGTTGGCGAAGCAGAAGGGGGATGCGCAGCTGAGCCGCGCGTGTCAGGAACTCGAGGCCGCCGGCCTGCTGGCGCGGCCGCAGCTGCTGCCACAAACGGTGTGTGGGCAAGACAGGCAAGAGCAGCTGCCTCGCCTCCAGCCCAGGAAAGAGGAGTTGCAAGAGCTGCAGTGTCAGCCGGGCCACCCTCCCGAGCAGACCCGGGAGACCAGCCACGCCCCCGAGTCCCAAGCCAGGGGTAGCAGAAAGCCCAAGCCCGTCAGAGACATACAGCCTCCTGTTGCTCTTTCCCCGCCAGACAGCCCGGCCGCCCAAGTGTCAGACAGCTATCCTTCCAGTCAGCCTTTGGACTCCAGGTCCCAGGCCAAAAAGACCAACTCACAGTCAAACTCCTCCTCTGAGATGGAGTCCATGTGGGCCACAGTGCCATCTTGCCTTTCTCTGGACATGGACACAGCTAGTGAGGTCGATGACCTGGAGCCGGACAGCGTGTCAACTCCCCTGGACGTGAAGGACTCTGAGGCTCCCACCACCCCCAAGCTTAAGATCTTCCTGGCCAGGTACAGCTACAACCCGTCCGAAGGACCTAATGAATGTCCTGAGAAGGAACTGCCCCTCACAGCTGGAGATTACGTCTATGTCTTTGGGGACATGGACGAAGATGGCTTCTATGAAGGGGAGCTTGTGGATGGGCAGCAGGGGCTGGTGCCCTCCAACTTGCTAGAACGGATTTCCGACAGCCCTGCCTTGAGCTGCCCACTCCCCAAGTGCACTGACTTTGACCCAACGACCCCACCAACTGGGCAGAGCAAAGCCTTGAAGAAAGACAGCGGCTTATTGCTTGGGGAAGTTGAGGAGTCAGTGGAGAAAGGCTCCTGCCAGATGGGAAGGACAGACGCCAAGACAGACGTGGCAGTGAAGATCTTGGAGACCAAGGCGGAAGCATGTTGGCCAGGGTCACCACCAAAGATGGAGAGGCAAGACTTCTCTAGACCCCTTCTGGAGGCCAAAGGAGTGCTGTCAGCGGCCCCCAGGCAAGTACAACTGCAAAGTGTCACAGCGACGTCAGCTGAGATCACCTGGGCCTGTAGCAGCAGCAGACATCCCCATGTGGTATACCTTGACGAGCAGGAGCATGCCCTGGTACCCTCAGGGGTGAGCTGCTATACCTTCCAAGGTCTGCATCATGGCACATGCTATCGGGTGCGAGTGGGGGTACGGTTGCCCAGGGACCTGCAGCAGGTGCTTCGGGAAACCATGTCCTACACCATAACCTTTGAAACGCCCTTGGCGGGACCCCCTGACCCTCCTCTGGATGTGTTGGTGGAGCATCACACCTCGCCAGGTTTTCTGGTGGTCAGCTGGCTCCCCGTGACCATTGACTCAGCGGGGTCCTCCAATGGAGTACAAGTCACTGGCTATGCTGTGTATGCAGATGGGCACAAGGTGGCAGAAGTTGCCGATGCCACCGCTGGGAACACCCTGCTGGAATTTTCCCAGCTTCAGGTGCCCCTAGCATGCCAGAAGGTCTCGGTGAGAACCATGTCACTGTACGGTGAGTCTCTAGATTCAGTGCCAGCTCAGATCCCCGAGGACTGCTTCCCCTGTCACCCATTCCTGGAGACCCCTCCTTTCAGCTACATTGACAGTGACCCTTCTGCCTGCAGAGTCACCTTCCCAGTCTGTCATCAGAAGCTGGTAAAGGCTTCTCTGAGTCCCCATATTCCTGACAGCTGTGGGGAGCCTCAGGCCAAGCTTTTAGAGGCATTCCCTGAAGAATCCCCAAGGAGACAGACCCAAGCATCCAACCTGGGCTCAGAAAGGGCTGGCAGTCAAGCTCAGGGGTCCACAGAAGCCTGGATAGTCTGTGGAAAGGACCTGCTCTTTCAGAAGAGTCCCCAGAACCAAAGTCTACCTTTGCCTAGTGGCCATTCTGGGACGAAAGAAGGGCACTCCCAGCATGCATGTGTCATCAGAAGCCCCACTCCGGGATTCATCGACCTGCCCCCAGAGTGTGGGCCCAGGAAAGAACCATATCCCCAGAAGGCCCTTGGGCAGAGCCAAGATGTCCAGATGTTTACCCCTTATCAGCAGTGTGCTAGCCAGCACTATGCAACTGACTTCAGTCATGTTTTGGAGGAGGAGGGGGAAACCATGTCCTTGGATTCTGGACACAAAAAGAAGAAAAAGCAGACAAAGATGCTCAGGACCCAGAGTAGGCAAGGATGGGCTCTGAGGGACAGGAAAGGGTGTCTGCCTCACGATGCCAGCTCAGTGCTCTGCACAGCTCCAACCAACGAAGTCATTAAGCTGTCTAGTGGTGGCCCTGGGTCACTGAAGACAGAGGCCAATACTCCAGCCAGGGTCTTTGTGGCCCTCTTTGATTATAACCCCCTGAAGATGTCTACCAACCCCAAGGCTGCAGAGGAGGAGCTGGCCTTCCAGAAAGGACAGTTGCTGAGAGTGTGGGGCTCTCAGAACTCCCATGGCTTCTACTATGGCGAGCACAATGGACAAGTGGGCAAAATCCCAGGACACCTAGTGGTGGAGGTGGGCATGGAGCCGACTGATGGGAGGTGGCATTTGCCAGCACAAGGGCACCTGTCCTCTGACACCCACCTCGAAGACTTTGAGGGGCTTGCCAACCCTCAGGGATCCTTCCTCATGCCCCAGGGGGACTCCAGGACACCCACACTGTGGACCCCAAAGACAATGGTGGCAGCCCTTGATTATGACCCTAGGGAAGGGAGAGCAGGGATCCATTCAAAGGGCAAGCTGGTTCTGAGGGCAGGGGATGTGGTCACAGTCTATGGGCCTGTGGATGATAAGGGATTCTACTACGGTGAGTATGGTAGCCACAGGGGACTGGTCCCGGCCCATCTCCTGGATGACTTGTCTGTCCATGGAAAGTAAGCACGGCTCCGGCTCCCTTCTGGGTGGAAGCCTCTGGCTGCTCCCACCCCTCGCCCCTCGGGAGGAGAAGCCAGCACGTTCACCCTCACCCTCCTCACCCACCACTTTAAGCAACACTGGCTTCAGGCAACACTGCCTTAGACTGGTGATTATCTCCAGGTGTCCCCTAGCATCCAAAAGTCAAAGTCGAGGGGCTTATGTCTGAGTTGAGTTGTTTCCAAAAGAAAACCAAAGGCGCCAACTCCTGAGAGCTTGACAGGCTGTCTCAGAGACATGAAGAACCGGAGGTATTAGAAGTACCTTTTTCTCTGGTCACTTTGTTTTCTTTAGCAGGTTAATATTATTCATCCATTTGCCTTGTATGAAAGTCTTAAGAAAAGTGTGCATCTTCAAAAGAAAAAGCAATCAGAATGTTACTTTTCTATGTTATGTTCAGCCCCTCATTAAAATATTCATAGAAAAAAAAAGATTTTAGAAGTTAAAGCATGACCAAGGGAGACACGAGCACACTTCTCCCCTCTCGCCCTTTGATGTGCTTTGTCTTCCTGGAAGAGAAGGTACATCCTGACCCTACCCTCCCAAGTTTGGCTGGTTCATATGTTAGAGGGTCCAATTAAGAAAGCTGAGAAGGCCAGGCGTGGTGGCGCACGCCTTTAATCCCAGCACTCGGGAGGCAGAGGTAGGAGGATTGCCGTGAGTTCAAGGCCACCCTGAGACTACAGAGTGAATTCCAGGTCAGCCTGGACTAGAGTGAGACCCTACCTCGAAAAACCAAAAAAAAAGAAAGAAAGAAAGAAAGCTGAGAAGTACCTGCTAGGGCCCTGTGTCCGGGGTCTCCCATGTTTCCTAGCTAGAAGTCCCACCGGGATCCCCTTGGAAAGTATTTATGTATTTATGTGAGCAATGGAGATTGAACTCGGGTCCTCATGCTTGCAAAACAAGCACTTCATCCATCAGCCGAGCTAACTCTCCAGCCCTTGAGGGTTTTTGTTTTTTTCCAGAACTCACTCTGCAGCTTCAGACTCACAGTTATCCATCTACCCCAGCCTCCCCTCTGGAGTGTTGGATTTAAAGGTGCGTCCTTCCACACCTGGACTTTGCTGTTTAGTTTGTGGGGCAAATCACGTATCCCAGGCTGACCTTGAGCTCACTGTGTAGCTGAGGAGAGCCTTGAACTCCTGATCCTCCTATCTTCACCTCCCCTCCTAAGTGCAGGGATTACAGGCATGAGCTGTCACACCCCGCTGGGAGGATATTTCTTTTCTTTTTTTGTTTTTGTTTTTTCCAGGTAGGGTCTCGCTCTAGCCCAGGCTGACCTGGAATTCACTCTGTAGTCTCAGGGTGGCCTTGAACTCTCGGCAATCCTCCTACCTCTGCCTCCCAAGTGCTGGGATTAAAGGCGTGGGCCACCGACACACGGCTGGATATTTCTTTACTTCATTTCACAAAAAAGTCACTGAGGTGCATGCAGTGCAGTTGAGAGCTATCTCCTCCCAATCTCTTCCAGGGCTCTTCCTCCAGGAGGGTGGGCATGAAGAATGGTCTTCATCCTTCACCCTCTGTGTCCAATAATGCCGTCAGAGCCTGAAATGACTGTTCCCAGGTTCCCAGAGGCAGAAATGTTGGAGCCATCAGCTGCTTCCACAGCAAACTGGTGCACTGGGACTTGAGGGCTGTCATCCTCATGGCTGAAGGCAAAGAGAGGGTAGAGGTGGGCCCTAGGGCTTCTCCTCAAAGAATACACAGGCCACATGGGGTGCCACGAGGTGCACACGCACACTTACTGTCCGAAAGTGCTGCAGGGCAGGAAGGACACCCACCTCGGCCCCCATGGATTGAAGACCTCCATACTGTAAGCAGAGAAGAGTTAGAAGACGGACAAACAGAGAGAATGGGCATTCCAGGACCTCCAGCCACTGCAAATGAGCACCAGATACATGCGCCCCTTTCTGCATCTTGCTTTATGTGGGTACTGGGGAATTGACCCTGGGTTGTCAGGTTTTGCAGGCAAGGACCGTAACTACTGAACCATCTCTCCAGCCCCAATATATATATATGTATATATATAAACTGTGGCACTGAAGCCAGGCGTGGTGGCACACACCTTTATTCCCAGCACAATAGAGACAGAGGTAGGAGGATTGCCATGAGTTTGAGGCCACCCTGAGGCTACATTGTGAATCCCAGCCTGGGCTAGAGTGAAATCCTACCTCGAACCCCCCCCCCAAAAAAAATAATAAATAAGGGCTGGAGAGATGGCTCAGTGGTTGGGGCACTTGCCTCTAGTGCCTGGGGTCCCAGGTTCAATTCTCCAGGACCCACATGGGCCAGACCCACAAGGTGGTGGCCCTGGTGCATATTCTCTCTCTCTCTCTCTCTGCTTGAAAATGAATAAATAAAATATTTCCAAAAAAGGAAACAAATTAAAAAAAAATAAAAATAAATAAATAAATATAAATAAAAATTTTGAAGCCATCCTGGGACTATAGAGTGAGTTCCAGGTCAGCCTGGGCTGGACTAAGAACATGTCTTGAAAAAGAAAAAAGTTCAAAGGTATTGGAGAGTATGTCTCAGTGGTGAAGCACAAATTTAGCATGCATGAAGTCCTGGGCTGAATCCTTAGCACCTAAATAAATAAATAAAGGAAGGAAGGAAGGCATGAGACCCATTTTCAGTTTACTCCCCTTTTTGCCCACATCCCCCTTTCCTGTTTTTGGCGGAAGTCTGGAGATGGCTGGGTGGGGTTCACAGGAAGCCAGGTGTTCCAGCCACAGACAGCTAGGTCTGCTTAGGTGAAGTCAAAGATGGCCAGGTGGAGTTAAGCCAAGTCTATCCCACAGGCCCAAGAGCCTCCAGGCTCTGCCCCACCTAACCCTGTTGAAGGTGGTGGGTGGGGTCTGTAATGTACCTGTTTTCCTCCCCAGAACGCTCTGTTTGGAGGACCCACACCAATTTGCCCTTGGCCACAGGGCCCGCTCATCTTCCCATTCTTCTGATAACTGGTCCCAGGCTTATGTGCCCCATCTTGGCCTCTTGTTAAGATTCTGGAATCCTAAGTAAATGCTCCTGCTCCTGATAGAGATCCCACGCATTAACCTAGGTCTTCTTTTTCTTTTGTATTCTGGTTTGAACCACAGTTCTCTCTACCCCTCCCCTCTCCCTCTGTGTTTTCTTGGGGCCAAAACGAAGGCCTTGTACATGTTAGGCAAGTGTTCTACACTGAGCTACCTCAACTTTTTAAAAAAAATATTTTATTTTTCAAGCAGAGAGAGAACACCAGGGCCACCACCTGGTGGGTCTGGCTTATGTGGGTCCTGGGGAATTGAACCCAGGGCCTTAGGCACCAGAGGCAAGTGCCTTATCCACTGAGCCATCTCTCCAACCCAACTCCTTGGCCTTCCTGGGATCTAAGCACCCTCTGCTGAACCTGATTCTAGTTGGGTGCTGTATTGATCCTGGCTCACTGACTTCCCACAAGAGCAACCCAGGTACTTCCTGATGCAGGTGCAGCCTCAGTTTCCAGCTTCAAAGCACCTTCAGTCTTGGGATTTCAGGAGAAAGAGGCCTCAGAGAGGGCATAGGGCCATGTTTTCCAGAAGCAGGGGGTGGTCATCCATATTATGCCAAGGTGCCCTTCAAAATTCCCTTGCTAGGTGTGTCGGTATGCACTCTTAATCCCAGCATTTGGGAGAGGCAAGATTAGATGAAGGCTTGCCTAGGTTACTTGAGGTTACTTGAGCATCGTCACGAAAGAAGAAACAGGAGCTGGGGAGACAGCTCAATGGTTAAAGCACTTGCTTGCAAGCTTGATGGTCTGTCTGGATTAGCTTCGCAGTATCCATGTAAAACCAGACACCCAAAGCGGCACATATGCCTGGAGTTCCTTTGCAGTAGAAGGAGCCCTGACACACCTATACTCATTCTTTCTCTTTGTCTGCCTTTCTCTCTCTCTCTCTCTCTCTCTCTCTCTCTCTCTCTCTCTCTCTCTCTCACACACACACACACACACACATTAAAACAAAACCCAAAAGTTCCCTTGATCACTTCTTCATCCCTCCCAGTATTTAGGTTGGCGCCCCAGGCATGAGTCCTTATGCTAGAATTGCTAATTTACCCTGCCACCTCTCCCACTGAATTGTCTCCCTTGAACCATACCATCCACATGAAGTGTTTTGGTATGAAGCAGGCATCTGGTATGTGGACTGAGCCCTTCTTACTTTTTAGGTAAGGCACTGACCTGCTTGTAACTAAAACCACCTTAAATTGGCCTGAGGCTTTAGGCGGCCAAATGCCCTTTGAGAATTATCATGTCCTAAATCCTCACCTTGAGCCTTAAAGGCTTATGTCTTGCTCAGAACAACCCTACACTACCCAGAGCACCTTTTGTTTGTGTTTTGTTTAATTTTTTTTTTTTTTTGAGGTAGGGTATCTCTCTAGCTGACCCGGAATTCACTATAGTTCAACTGAGACTGGCCTCAAACTCACAGTGATCCTCCTACCTCTACCTCCTAGTGTGCCACCATGCCCGGCCAGAGCACCATTTTGTTGCCCTTTTACAGATGGGAAAGAAAACTTGGGTTCAGAGAAAAGAGGTCACTTCTCAAGGTCACTCAGAAGTAGGTGGCAGGGCCCAGAGGCTGAAGCCAGGTGTCCTTTTGCCCCTGTATTCTTATCTGAAGGATTCTTTGAGAAACCAGGATCTAGGGAGGAGACCAGGGGGAGGGTGAGTTAGGAATTCAAATTGGTAGTGCTGGGGGAAGGGCTGGGGAGTGGCTGGCAGTTAGGGCTTGCTGGGCCCAGCTACTATGCTGGGAGGGGGACAGGAACACGTCCAGACCTGAGTCAGAGATGCCTGAGGGACTCCAGGTGGAGACAAGGATGCTTGGGAGATGGAGGGGGCCGGCAGGCAGAAGCACCCCAAGGTGGTAGGCCAACGGGTAAAACTGGGTGCTGAGGGCCCACCCCAGGAGCCTTGGGATTTCAGGAGAAAGAGGCCTCAGAGAGGGCAGAGGGCCATGTTTTCCAGAAGCAGGGAGTGGTCACCCTCCACAAGGTCAGGCCAGATAAGGGTTGGTGAGCCCAGCCTTCCTTGTGATTGTGACCAGAGACTGC
>PVHP010043377.1:0-14554 GCA_004024765.1 Zapus hudsonius
AGTCCAAGTTGCTGCCTGAAGCCAGGAAGAGTCTGGAAGAGGAGGTAGAAAAGTCACAACCTGAACCCCTGGTCTTTTTATCAAAGCCACGAATCTGCATTGTTGAGGAAACAGGTCCAGCCTGAGTTCCACCTGTCACCTTAGTGTCTCTATGGACATATCCCAGAACGGGCAGGAGTCAACATTCTCAGCATTTCTGGGAGCCCATGGAGGTAATGTCAAAATTACTAAGTGGTGAGAAAAGTAAAAGACAATGAGATGAAGTAAGCAAAGCTCCATGACGTCAGGACGACAGGAACTGAGTTATGGCTCTTCCACATAAGACATGATGGAGGCCTCACCTGAGGCAGCCCTGCGATGGAGCTAGAGAGAAAAATAAGGCTCACAGCACACATAAAAAGAGCTGCTGGATATGAGCAACTGGAGAAACTGAGTTCAAAGGGCCTCCTAGGGCAGAGAAGGAGAGTTTTATGCTGAGTCATTTACAGATGAGTAACAGTTAGAAGTGAAACTTCTCATCTAATTACCCAAAAAGCTGGGAGAAGGCTAAGACCCAAATTCCTATTGACACCAATGCTTAAAGGACAAACAAACCAACAGTCCCCAAGATAGATAATAATCAGGCATGAATTTTGTCATCTAAGTCACTAATGGTGGGGAGAGGTCACCAACTGTAATAATCCCAGAGGTCAAGTACAGCAAGAACAAGAAGCATATGCTGTATGTGACAATATGACGGTCACTGAGGGCCTTGACCTCATTGATCTAATTATGAGGTTTAAAAAAAACTCACATCCTGTGAACCCACAATTTTCCCTGTGACACTTTGTTGTTTTTGTTTTGTCTGCTTGTTGACACATGTCTATGTGAGGTATGTCTGTATGTATGTGTGTTCATATGTGCATGGACCCATGTGTGTGAGCAGGCATGCATGCACATTGGTGTGTGTGCAAGTGAAGTTCCCCATTTGACATCAAGTATCCTCCTCAGTCTCTGTCTGCCTTACTTTTTTTGGCACAGGGTCTTTTGTGGAACCCTGAGCTCACCAATTTGGCTAGAATAGCTATCCAGCAAGTCTCAGGGATCTCCCTGTCTCTGCTGTCCCTTGCCTAGCTTTTACGTAAGTGCTGGGGATCCAAACTCAGGTCCCCATGCTTGTACAGCAAACACATTACCCACTGAGCCATCTGCCCAGCCCTCACACTGGGTACTGACCAAACAATTTAAAACCCATAATCAAATGCCACCTTCCAAGAACCAGAAATTTTTTCAGTCCTTAAGGTTTTCCAACACTCGAGATTCCCATGACAGGTGCTGGGATGAATCTCCAAACCAGGCACAGTTTATGGGAGGAAGGGATTTATTGAAGCTACAGATCTGGGGAAGTTCCATAATGGTAAAAGAGGCTGGCCCCCTTTCACAGATCCAAACAGAGAGAGAAAGAAGCTATTACCAGCAAAACACACACAGAACAGCAAACAGGCTGGGGCCAAGGAAGAGAAAAGTCCTTCCCTTTTATGTAGCCTTAGGGTGAGGTCTTACAACCCTTTCCCAGAGAAGGACTGTGTCCGCCTCTCTTTTGGTGTAGTGAGAGGAGCCAGCCTCCTGTTTTGATGTGCCAAAGAGTGTGTGTTCACCAAGCTCCTTCTGGGCACCAGGCCCTGGGTTAGGGGTTGTCATTGTCAAGTATTTCATTTTCTCCTTACTTTTGATTCGTAAAAGCAAAACTTCCCCCCCAAAAAGTTGACAAATGCTGGGTAAACAGGAGCATATCAAAGCCCTTGTTCACTCGGGGCAGAACTGTAACCACACTGAACATATATAGCATATCAAGGGTCTAACAACAGGAGCCAAATTTTTGAATTTCAAATAATGTTAAAACATTTTGAGTGTAGTGTGTACATGAGATTACTCAAAGAAGTAGAGTTGGGAAGGGAGGAAAGAAGAAGAGGGGGGTCAGCGAGAAAAAAGTAGCAAGAGATAGTGGGAGTCATTGGAACGACTCTGGTGGCACCTGGGACTTGGGCCAGAAATGTATAACCACCACAGGAAATACTCCCCAGGACCCAACCAGCCTCCCCCTCTGTAGAGGAGACATCTGGCACCTGGCTTCAATAAAGAGCCGTCCTGGAGGCCCAGCCTTACTCTTGCAATGGTCATGAAATATTGGGTTCTTAAAAACCCCAAACACAAGCTGCCTGGCTCGCTGCCACTTGTGAATCTCTGTATTTTTAGAAGCCGTGGACTTATTTGTGCTGTGCTCATTAAACTGTTGGGGGGGGAGTGGCTGTCTGAGATACCCAAGTTGAAGAACCCTTCTTCTAGAGCAGAATGCAGGTGGAGGGGCCCATTGAAAAATATCACCAGCCAGGCGTGGTGGGTGACACACACCTTTAACCCCAGCACTCGGCAGGCAGAGGCAGGAGGATCACCATGAGTTTGAGGCCACCCTGAGACTACATGGTGAATTCCAGGTCAGCCTGGGCTTGAGTGAGACCCTACCTCAAAAAAAAAAAAAAAAAGAGGAAAAAAATCACTGCTTCTTGATGCCCAACACATTAATTTTTTTCAAGGGACTTTCAAGTTCAACAACTAACGATGCTGCTCCCCACCCGTTTTACTTTCTTCTGCTGCTTGGACTCTCCAGGCTCTTCTGCAGTCTATTTGTGGGACCTGTAGCGTATCAGTATCATTTACATATCCTCTAATTTGTTGTCTGTATTTGACCAAAAACTAGTGTCAGTCTAGTTGAATTGTATGATTAAGACAGAAAAATTCTGCTTGAATCTACACGTAACTGAAGGCTTCAAGATAGCACCACGAGCTTCTCCTTGTCTTGACCCAAGTTTCAATATTTCTGCTTATCTTCAGAGTGTCCCCAGGTCAGCAGACATGACCTCCCATTGTCCTCAGCAGCTGAAGGCACCAGGGGAGGACTTTTTCCACCTAAGATCACTATTTCAGAAACCACTTCCTCTTGTCACTCCTGTTGACCTCTGGGCAGCAGCTGGTTGTATGAACCACACCATCCTGTGTATGTTTTTGTGCCAGTCAATGGCAGAGAGTCTGGTCATCAGCAATCTGGGGTACAAAATGGGCACCCAACACTTTCTTATTGCAAAACATTGAGAAAATTGCTTTAAACTGAATCCGTCTGCTCCCGCGTCTGTAAAAGGAAAGTGACAAGCCCTGCTTTACAAGAGTTGTGTAGGAATAAAGGAATTACTTAATTCATTACAGTCTCCATGAGATGACAACAGAATAGCCTCTCTGGCTTCACAGTTTCATCTCCTTTTGCTGACCAGATACTGTCATTGTTTGACTGATTCACTCCTCAGCCAATTTCTCACTACTCCTTGACGATGTCTCCACTTGAGCCCTCTCCCCAACTCTCCATAGCTCCCATTCACAGTGCAGCCCTTGGAGGGCCGCCTGGATTCCATTCCCATGTCTGCACAATGAAATGCTAGGTACTTGAATGAGAAGCACAATAACCTATTGCGCCTAAATAAATGAAGTCGTTTTCTCTGCTTCTTTCTCAGCCCTTCCCTCTCCCCTCCTTCCTCCCTTCTTTCTTTTCCTCCTTGCTGAGGCCTGGAAAGAAATCTGGACAGTTCACCAGGTTGCAGTGGTCCAGGTTGAATGATTTCATATGTGGATCCTAGAATAGGAAGAGTATCTATACTCTTATCAGAGTATCCGTGTAAGCCAAGAAGCTAGAAAGGGGCCATGAGGAGATGTTTGGTGGGGTGATGGGGGAACACAGGGGACATGAAAGTAGAAGGAAGTAACATTGGAAAGAAATTGTTTAAGCCGGAATGGGGTAGGGAGTGAGGGAAAGAAAGGGGCGGTGGGAATGAATCAAAACCAAAGATATGTGAATAAGCCATATTGAAACCTCTTTGGTAAGCCAATTATATATCTTTTATTTTACAAGAAGTGTTTGAACAAAGGTTCCCTAAATGGGTGGATAAATCTGCTCCCAAAAGCCATACCTTCTTAATTACAAATTCCATTGGCAGGACGAGAGGCTGCAGAGGCCTCAGAAACAATATAAGCTATTGCTATTACTCTTGATTTCCCATCAAGACTATATAGTAAATCCCTATTACTGAAGACACCACATGTTTTGTTTGTAGGACATAAAGAAATTAACTTGGAATGAAACTGGAAGCTTTCTCCCTTCCAGCTAGTTTTTCTTCATTCTAAAAGTTGCTATGCAAGGTGCTGGGGAAGAAAAGCCATTAATAATCCTACTCAGCTGTGAACCTTGTGTATCCCATAATTAACCTGCCAGGAAAGGTATGCCTACTGCTTCAATAGCAGAATGAATATTATAGGTGTAACCAACCTCTCTGATTGGATTTGAGGTGTACTCCACAGGAGGAATTTCATACCTAGTACTGTAAACTGGCCAAAGGCCTGTGGCTAGGGACCTAGGCCCTAAGAGGTAACCTCCTACTATGGTTATGCTAAAGGAGCAACCGGTCCAACTGCCTTATAAACACCTGTATAAATCAGTACTGTTTGAAGCATCAACCACTTCTGTGCTTGCCACAGTGGGCAGAGGTTAGTGCAGGAATGCATGGCTGGCAAAATTGCAGAGATTAAGTGTGTGATGGTTAGGTTTTGTTGTCAACTTGATCTTTTTAATTATCTTGGGTGGGTCTCTGAGGATGTTTACAGAAAGGCAGCTTCTCAGTAGGGGGCAGGATGTAAGGAAGCTCAAAGAAGCTGAAGTAAACATCCTTTCCTGTGTGGGCAGTGCAGGAAGGAAATTCCAGAGACTCAGAAGCCATTAAGTCTGCGGAAGGGTTGTAAGACCCCCACCCTAAGGCTATATAAAGGGGAAGAAATTCTCTCCTTGGCCTTCCTGCCTGTTTGCTATTCTGTGTGTGGTGTAGTTGATGGGTTTTTCTCTCTGCTTGGACCTGTGAAAGAGGGCCAGCCTCTTTCGCTGTTATGGAACTTCCCCTCAATCTGTAGTTTCAATAAGTACTTTCCTCCCCCAAATTGTGCCTGGTTTGAACATTCATCCCAGCGGCGTGTGGCTGACTACGAACGACAAAGTGACGATTGTGTGCTCATCCTCAGGTAGGACATCTAACCCTCTCCCTCTCCAAAGCTCAGGGAATATCATGGAAGAAAGGCAGAAAGAATGGAGGATACAATGTGGCTGTTACATTCACGAATGGCAGCTGAGGTTTCCTGGACAAGATTGAGCCTTTCACTTCACCACCAAATTGGAAAGGTACATGTGCAGACTTCCCAGAGTAGCTAAGGGCAGCGAATGGTTCCTGCCCGTTCCACAGTAAATACCCTCCACCCATGATCATGCAGGAAAGTCAGATTTAATTCAACAGGTTAAAAAAAGGCATGAACATAAGATGATCATTCCTAGGGAAGAGGCAGAGTGTTGGTGGGAGGAGAGAGGAGATCTAAGGGGAGTGGGGAATAAGATCAAAATCCATTATACACGTCCATGAAAATGTCAAAGAGGAAAAAATAAATAAAAATTAAAACATGAATAGACTCTTAGCTACCAGTGTCCTGCTTAACTGTGGTCTTAGAGATGAGAATCAGCTTGGACACTTCCCTGTGTGGGGACGGGGCACACGAATGCCATGGCATGTGTGTGGAGGTCCAGGACAAGCCCAGGTGTTGGTCCTTGCCTTCCACCTTGTTTCGAGGCAGGATCTCTTGCCGTTCTGCTGCATGTGCCTGGCTAGCTGACTCACGAGCTCCTTGGGATTCTCATGGATTCTTCCACTCCACCATAGGCACGTTGAGATTACAGACACGCACTGTTGTGTCCCTGTCAGTTCTGAGGATTTGAACTCAGTCATTACTTATGCAGTGATCACTTTGTCCACTGAGCCATCTCCTTGGCCCTGAGAAATTTAGTTCAGCTCAGTGAAGGACAGAAAGTTCACAAAGATGCTGCTAGGTCTTCTCCCTCACTTAGCTGAGCCACATTGGCTGATAAATCATTTTCCTGAGAGATTAGCTTTGTGCAGCCACTCGGGAAAGCAATCTTGTACTTCTTAAGCAAACTTAGTTATCGTCTATGGCCCAGAAATTCCACCGAAGGTATAAGAGCCATAGGGACGGCTGTTTGACTATGGTCATGAGGCCAGAAAGCAGTTTGGTTCCCACTGAGTGAGCTGACAGGTAAATGGAGTCACGTGTGCCATAGAATCTTATTCAACAAATAAATAGAAGCTAAGAACTGCATGTATACACTGAGTTGTGAATAAATCTTAAAACACAGCACTGCATTTATGAAAAGGAAATAAACTGAATGGAATATTAACATACTATCATTTCTGTAATTAACAATTCATGTCCAGATAATTGGCCACCATCAGGCAATCACTCGGATCTGAAAACTGGTAAGTAGAAGAAAAAAAACAAACAAACATTTATTGTTTTTTAATTATATGGATAACCAAATAATATGAGGGGGAGTTTTTACAGAAGTATTCTAGCTAATAAACAAGAAATGTTAGAATTAGAATATGACCATTTCACAAATGGGAGGGGGTTAGATGTCCTATTTGAGGCTGAGCACGCAGATGGCCCCTGACTATCCTGGATGATAACCCTATTGTGCAGTCCTCTTACCTGGAGTGTGGGTGGGACCTGTGCCTCGACCGTCCACCAATGGAAACAATATGATAGCAATCGTTAGGTCATGTCCCTTTCGATCACCTGCGTTTTCCATAGACTTTCTCCAGGATCTGCCTCTCTGAGTGCCTCTGATAAAGCAAGCTGCTACTTTTGGAGGCTCATGTAACAAGCAACAAAGAGTGGTCTCCAACCACAGCAAGTTAGAAACTGAAGCCCTCAGCTGAGAGAACCAAATACTGTTAATACTCAGTGTCTTAACCCAGTCAAGCATCAGATAACATCCAGCCCTGGACAGCATCGTGTCTGTCTACCTCTGAGAGACCTAGAAGCAAAGGACTATGAATCCACATATGGTTTCAGGATGCAGATATTGTGAGATAATGAATGTTTTGTTGTAAAACACTGTTCATGGCAGTAGCGTTGTAGATATGTGGATGACGAGTACACCAATAAAGAATTGGTTCTTTGCCTTGACTGTGAGTGGAAATTAGTATCACATACAAGAGACAACTAGATATCGTTTGGAGAAAACAAAACATATTACAAATTAGTTTGGTTCCCCAAATTAGACAGAACTCTGATCAGGTACCAACTCAAAGACACTACAGAGACAGAAAAACTTAAACTACACCATAGAGGTGCAACCAGCCGAATACATACTGTAGAAGTTCCAAGTTCCTCAACAGATAATCAGCAAGGGAAAAAATAGTTCCAGTGGAAAACCTATTGACTGAGAGGCTAGAAAATTTCAACTAATCACTATGTATGGATCGTATATGAATTAAGATTTATATTAACCAACTGTAAAAAGATAAAGTTTTCGTAAGGATTGGAAATTTGAGTGCTGGCCATGCAGTGACATTCAAGAAGTATTGTTCATCTTAAGCTTTTCATAAGAATGTTGTGGTTAAAGTATTTTGCAGAAATACACATTGAAATATTTATGGATGTAATGATTCAGTGTGGATGGAGTGTGGGGCCAGGGTATGGGTTCAGGCAGGTACTAGTTGGGACAAACGATGGACATGGAGCCTTACCATACTCTTCCATCTCTGTTTATGTTATTCAATTTTTTCCATAACAGAAGAGCTTTTAAGAGTGCTTGCCACAAAAGCATGAAGGCCTGAAATGGCATGATTTGTCCTGAGTTCAATTCCTCAGCACCCACCTTGTGGTAGTTTGAATAATGTCCCCCAGTAGATTCAAAAGTTTATTATAATTGTAAATTGTCTCCAGCCAGAACTGGAGGTGTGTCACCTTGGCCATATCCTAGGGTTCAGCCCTAAGGTGTTTCTGGGGTGGGTCTGGAATTCTAGCTTTACATATGCAAAAAGCAGTCTGAGCTCAAGCCTGGAGTTCCTCTTGTTTGCCAGTTGGGAGTGTGTTTGCTTGAGGTGCTGGTGTTGGGCTTCTGTCACTGTCTCTGCTTGGATCTGTGAAAGGGGGCCAGCCTTTTTTCCTTGACTTCCCCTGGGTCTGTTACTTCAATAAATACTTTCCTCCCCAAATCATGCCTGGTTTGGAGATTCATCCCAGCGATGTGTGACTGACATGTGACACACCTAAAGAACTTGGCATGACCACACACACCTGCAACCCCAGTGCTGTGGGAAGCAGAGACTGGAGAATGGCTGCCTCAGTCTCACTGAAAATGCCTGCTCTGGGTCCAGGGAGAGACTGTCTCAAGGAAACAAGAAGATGAGCCATAGAGCAGACAGGCATTCTCAATAGGCATCCTTGCACAGTGCATGCACAGCTGCACACATGTGCATACAGCACATACATACCATATACCTGCAAAGAATAAATAGAGATGCATACATTCTTTTCTTGGATTTTTACAGCAGGCCTTAACTTTTGCAGACTTGATTGTTCCGTAGATGGGAGATATGAAGCTACTTCTCTCTCTCTCTCTCTCTCTCTCTCTCTCTCTCTCTCTCTCTCTCTCTCTCTGAAATAACTGAAAATAGGATGGGAGAGAACTATGCAGTCCCTCCATTACTGACTTGCTTTGACCTCAGGCAAAGTTTTCGTATCCTGCTTCTGATCAGCTTGTCATCTGTAAAGTGTGGGTAACAATAGCAGGTCTCTCAGCTCCTCAGGGTCGTTAAGGAGGATTCAATGGTATGAAGGTCAAGTGCTTTGGAGAGTGCTGATGCATTCTAAGCACTGGATGCATCCTGTGTCCTGGTTGTTTCTAATTTCCTCTCTGTCACTTTCCCTGACCACAGATTTACACCCGGGCTCTCATCAGGGGAAGAGGGAGGCATCCAAACATGATCCATGGAGACCATCCCCAGTTCCTCTGGAATCCTTTTCCCACTCAAACCCCCTGTCCTCCTGTCCCTAATCCATTCTACTCTTTTTGGAAACTATCTTGGTTTCTCTAGTCATTGCAGCCCTGGGAAATTTCATTTCTCTGAAATGGGCATGCTCACTGAATGCTGGAAGCCAAACCTTTGAGTCTTGCCCCAACTCTGAAGCTGTCATCATCAGTGTCTCGCTCTACTGTGTCATGAGCCAGGGACTTCTGTCCTTACACACAATGGCTCATTCACAAGGGACGGCCTGAAAGCAACAGTTTGCCTCTAGCCCAGCTTCTTAGGGGGCTCCTTCCCTTGGTCCTTAGTCTCCCACTTCTGCCTATCTTGGGAGGTGCGTACTCGGGGACATTTTACTTCCTTCATTACCTTCCACCCTGACAAGCCAGATTCCAAAAAACAGACATTCATGTTTGCAGATTGAATGTCTATCTTTATTGATCGTTGAAGTTGTTAACTCTACTTATAGAACTGCAGGTTTCTTCCCTTCTAAGAATGTTCAATCATCGTGAACAGATGACAAATGATTTGAAGAATATCTTGTAAGTGATCTGTTTCATTAGTGGACATTTTCTGACTTAGTCCACATCAGTAGAGATTGGAACACCGATACTCGGAGAATTCCCATGATGGAGACCATCAGAGTTAGCCTGTGTATGACTGAATGGACTACAAGTTAGAGCTCAGTGCTCGACTTTAGTGACTTAAAAGTAGGAACACACAATTTTGAAATTTGTATCTGAAGGGTAGATACAGCTCTATCTGAGCCTGGGAAAATGTTTTCACACAGAAACTTACCCAGGAGAATGTTTTACATATCTGAAGGATCCCACCTCTCTTAAGCCCCTTTTGAAAAGAGCCTAACACCCCAGCCCAATCCACATTTATATGCCTCCAGATAGACTGTCACTTAGGGAATCCTGTATCTAGAAGGAACTTTAACTGTGAAGCCCATATCACACAAAAGGTCCTTTAAATACGCTCATAGAAGCTACCCACAAGAACTTGACTTCAGACCCGAGAGAAGTCATGTTTCCTCGCTGCTGAATAAAGGTATCCTTGTCTGAGCTCCATTCTGTTCTATCTTCTGCTTCAATTTTCCTTATAGTATCATTACCAACCACAGCAAGCATACTATAAAATAGATCTTTAAATGCATTTCTTGCTTTCTTTCATTTATTTTTCTTAGCATAAGAGTCCTAAAATGCATTTCTATGTTGCTGCTTACCTTCTTCTTCCTGACTATTGAGTTATAATTCAACAGCATTGTCACGGATTGAATTATGTTCTTCCAAAATCCATAGTGTGAGGTTCTAGTTGGTTTATTTCCTTGGTTCTAGCTGCCTTCTGAAAAAGCAAAGCAGATTCTCCAATGGAGAGTGAGATCAGCATGGATTAATTAATTTCAGTACTTCAGAACATCACTGCATTTGGAGATGACATGACTGAAGAAATCGTCGTGTTGAAATTGGGTCACCTTGGTGGGCCCTAGTCCAATATGACTGGTGTCTTTGTAAGAAGAGATTAGGCAGATGGGGAGGGTAGTGTGAAGACAGATACAAGCCCAGGACAGAAGCTTCAGAAGAAAACAACCCTGCTAAAATCCTGATCTTGGACTGGCTCCTGAATTGGAAGAAAACATATTTCTATTGCTTTGGCCAACTAAGCTGTGCTGCTTTATGGTGGCAGCTCCAGCATTCACCTTCCTTGCAAGTGAACTGTTGCTATAATAAAGAACACTATTGGATTTCTGTTACTTAATAGTTAATGTTTTACTTAGTACTCAAGTGATGTTGGCTCTAAGGTTGTAATGTAGCAAAATGCTGTGTAAAATCATACCATGTATTTTTAATTTTTAAAAAATTTATTACAAGAAAGAGAGAGCGAATATATGGATGCACGGCAGGGCCTCTGACCACTGCAAACAAACTCCAGAAGCATGTGCACCACTTTGTGCATCTGGCTTTATGTGGGTACTGAGGAATTGAACCGGGGTTGTTAGGCATTGCAGGCAAGTGCCTTAATCTCTGAGCCATCTCGCCAGCCTGATAGCATGTACTTTTTATATTAATGAAAAGGAAAAGAAAAAATAAAGAACACTAATGGTCACTGTGTACATACTACCTCCAAGTAAAGTGGAAACTTTTTTCCCATGGGCATTTTTATCTTTTTTTTATTAAGTAGAAACTTTGTATGAACAAATCATGTGTGGATACCATAATTTCCCTCCTCCCTGCCCCCATTCCACAGGGGTCCTCCTCAGTGGGATTGTGGGTATGCACCATGTGTTTGTAGATGATCAGTTGTGAGAGCAGCAGTTAGGCACTGTAGAAGGAGGGGAAATGCCTCTGGATATTCCCTCACACTCTGTGGCTCCTAAAATCTTTCTGCGTCCTCTTCCTCAAAATTCCTTGAGCCATGGTGGGTGTGTTTCAAGTCTACTTTAGTGTTGAGCTCTCAGCAGCTTCTGGATTTATGCTTTGGTATCATGTGAGCATCCTCAGTTTCTATATCCATCACCATGGCGCCGGTTGTCAGGTTCACCATGGAAGCCGCACTCTTGCTCATCTCAAGTTCTCTTTGCTTTCACCTGGGCTCTGGCTGATGTTTGAGAGGTGGTTTATTTCCTTGCTTCTAGCTGCCTTCTGAAAAAGCACAGCAGATTCTCCAATGGAGAGTGAGATCAGCATGGATTAATTAATTCCCTACTCTATTCTCTGTCCCATTTTTTTGAGTGGATTGTTTGATTTCTTATTGCTTAGTTTTTTTTGAGTTCTTTGTAGATTCTAGACATTAGGGAGTGGAAGCTTTTTGATGTTTAGCAAATATGACTTTCAGTCCTGAGAATCCCATAAAACATAGTGCAACTTATCTGCATGATAGATTCCACAAACATGCAGACCCAATTTCTTAAGCATCAAAACATCCGGGAAGACTTCTTAACCTTCACCTGTGTCAGGGTTCCTCTACTTTAGCACTGTGGAGATTTAGGGCTGGACAATTCCTTGCTGAGGACAGCCGTCCTGAACTTTGTAGAATGTTCAGCATGTGACTGCTCCCTACTCACTAGATGCAAGTCATAGCTATTCCCACCTATCATAAGCCCTTGTGCATCCCATGTAGCCAATCCAATCCACCTCAACTTGATACCTAATTTACATCACCGAGGGTATCAAAAGCCCTGATCCAAGTCACTGGGTGGCAGCTTGATCTGACCCTCTTCTGGCTTGGAAGCTGTTTCTGCTTTCACTTCCTGTTTTGCTACTAAATCCTGATGTATGTAATTGGTTCTTCTGCTGAGTCAGTCTTCATCATTTGTCACAAGTCTCAAGACACTGAACTCAAGAGCCGTTGGATTTTTAGTAGTCACTGAATGTACGACACTCAGACGCCTAAACTACGCCCATCAAGAGCCCAGAAAGGCTCCATCACTCTCAAACCATAACAGTAGAGCTCTTTTGTCAAATTTGGTCTGCAGCAAGAAGACTCTTTGTAGGGGCTGGGAGATGGCTCAGCAGCAGTTTAAAGTGCCTCTTTGCAAAACCTCTCGGCCCAGGTTTAATTCCCCAGACATCCACAGAAAGCCAGATGTGATCACACACGCATACAAAATTTAAAATTACATTTTTTTAAAAAAAAAAAAAAAAGAACACTTCCTTAGATCTCAGGATATCCCTGTGTAATGGGACAAGCACAGAAAAGAGGCAAAAATGTCAAGACAATGGCTTCTGCTAGGTCAGAAGCCAGGCCTCTAGTCCTGGCTAAACACAGACAACAAATTATTTTTCTGTGTAGTAGGATTGACTATTTTTAACTGAATTTGTGGTTTGGGTTACATGATAGTGAACAATTCCCCCCATCACAAAATCCACCAGGAAAATTGCCACTAATTAGCATTCTCATCAATAATCTTAGGAAAGAGGACAGAGGCTAAAAGGGCTGGGGTTCCCCAACTGTGATCTCCCTGCTGAGGCTGTGCTGGCACCAGAGGTTGGGGCTGGGCAGGAGCAGACAGCCTGGCCTCCCACTGGGAAAATGATCTCAGGATTTCAGTATCATCTTCTGGATCCCATCAACTGAGCCAAAGCCTCTCCTGGGCATGAAGATAGAAGGCCCATGATGACGGTATGGTATCCTCTACCTGTGAAGCATCTGAGGAGTGCTGAGTCATGCTTCGTGGAGTCACTGAATGCAGCCTGATGCAGTCTAGTCTGGTGATGTCAGGGCCTCTACCATGTGGCAGCCATATGTAAAAGTACTAAAAGAAGGAGTAGCTAAAAAGAATAGTCAGTGGAGAAACACTAAGACAGATTTCATTTGGCTGGGGAGGGGGGGTTATTGGAGAAGGGTTAGTATGCCATGACAGGTTCTGAAGCAGGGGCCAGGAACCCATAACTGGAACTGGGATCCAAGCCAAATTCCTATGGAGACCAAGAATCTGGACTCCAGAGGGAAGCTTCCACTAACCATGGCCCTAAAGAGAGGCTACACCCACTATAATCTCACCAAATTAATAATGCTCATTCCCTTTAACCTATGTGGCCTCACTCTCCATTGGAGAATCTGTTTTTACTTTTCAAAGGCAATTTGTATTCATGACTTCCCAGGGCCTGACAAGACTTCCACATTCTGGGAGAAAAAGATGGTAACACTGAAACAAAACAGAGACTAATTGAGAGGAGGAAGAGATAAGGGGGAGGGTGGAGAAGGAATCATAACCGTTTATGGTCTATGATTGTAGAAGCTATCAATAAAAAAAAAAGTTTTAAAGGCAGTGATCAATGTGGACAACCTAATTCTACCAACAAGACCAGAAATGATAGCTGACTCCCTGGCAGGAGATGAACCACCCCGAATATCAGCTAGGGCCCAGGTGAAACCACAGAGGAAGTGGCGAGAGGAGCAAGAGTGCTGCTTCCACAGGGAGCCTGAGAACCTGAGCCAAGGTGATGAAGACAGATACCACAGACACCAAGGATACTCAAAACGTTCCAAACAGAAATCTAGAAGCTGCTAAGAGCTCAACACTAAAGTAGACTTCAAACTCACCCACCATGGCTCAGGGAACATTGCAGAAGAGGGGGTGGAAAGATTGTGAGAGTCATGATGGGGGATATCCAGAGGCATTGCCCCACCCCCATGGCTGCTGCTTGCACAACACATATCCCTGAATCCTATGGAGCACACCAGCAATCTTCAGTGGAACATGGGCATGGAGGAGGGAAACAGTGGTACCAACACATGGCTTGTTCATACAAGGTTTCTGCTTAATTGAAAAAACTTACCTGGAAAGATTCACAAAATACCCCCTCCACCTGTCTAGCAGCTAAAGAGGTACTTTTTATTTTGGTGCAAAGCTCAGTGGCAGACGTTGTAATAAACACTTTCCATTTCCAGTTTCTGAATCAGTCATGGCTCTGTCTGCCATCCTCGACGCACCACGCTGGGGTAGTGAAAGGAACCCTTGTCCACATTTGGACTCAACAGGAAGTCTGGGGTGTGTTTTATACCCGCTCCCTCTCCCTCAGCTCCACTCATGGGGTGACAGATGCAAAACTCCTTCTGACATGACTAAAGAAAAGCCACACTTCAGGAGTTTGAGT
>PVHP010043378.1:0-14557 GCA_004024765.1 Zapus hudsonius
GGGTGGGCGGGGAGAGGCCATGTATGAGCCCAGGTCCTGGTTAGCAGACCAAAAACAAAAACAAAAACAAAACATTAAGCAAGGAAATGGATTAGCAAGGACCTGGAGTGGCGGGACAGAAGCTGGAGACCAGGAGGATGGAGGGAGGGGTTACATAGGAGCAAGAGAAAAAGAAAAGAAGAAAAAAGAGAGAAAAAGAACAAAAATGGAACCCCGCAGAGAATGACGGGATGAACAAGGGGCCCACAGCCACAGCCATTAAATCAACACAGGATAAGCCAGTGAGACAGAAACCAGTGATTTCAACACAAAGACCTCTAAGCTCACAACCTTAAAGCAGCCTTAATACTCATCCACCACGACTCAGGGAACTATGCGGAAGAGGGGGCGGAAAGATTGTAAAAGCCGTGGTAGGGGAGATTATCCAGAGGCATGGCCAGGAGAACCTGGCTGAATACTAGGCTATCCATGGTCCCCTGTCACAAGGACTGATACAGAAGACCCATGGAGGAGGTTATCCAGCGGAGGGGGGAGGGGAAGGCAGTGGGGAATTGGGGATAACAACTCATTGTTTGCCCACTAAATGTTGTAACTCATTATGGACAATAAATTATATAAAAAAAATCACAGCAATATAAAGAGGAAGTTTAACATAATGAATTATCAGATATAATATGGAAAAAAACCACAGACCAAGTCATAAGAGAATTCCCTAAATCACAAATTCATAGACTAGGAAGCAGCCATTCACTGTAGGAGCGGGCACAGAACCCAGGGAAGGACCGAAGGTGGAGGGCACCACACTTCTTAAAGCTGAAATCCGCTTCTGAGTATGGCTGGTGCTTTGGCCTCCAGATGATGAAGACATTCCCTGAGACAGATAGTTCTGGAAACGCTGGCGGAATAGCTCATGGACAAATGTCGTTACCCGTGGTAGAATACCCCTGGGTACCACACTGGCCACCTCCTGCCAGGAGAGACTCCATCCACACTGGAACCAGAATAAAGAGCCCATTGCAGGCCAGTATCTTCTGCGCCCTCTACTGGCAAAGTTGATCACTGCGCAAAGTGGCAAAGTATAGGTGTTCCAGCATATTGAGAGCTAGGAAGGATGGAGAGGCAACTGAGATGAAACACACACGACAAAATACAGAAAATAACGATCACCAATAACCCCAAGAGCCAGAAAGGAAATCTGCTGTTGAGATTTTAATAAATATCCTTCCAGAATACTTGTTTGGGAGAAGGGGGATGTCTTTGCACATGGCCCCAAATGCAACTGTGAATGTACTTCTAGGCAATGTAACTACTTTGGCTCTTTAATTGGATATCAAAAGCCACATCTTTTATCATTAAAAATTCCCTTCAACATCATGTTATTGAGCACATAATATTCTATAATGCAATGTTTATGGCCACTTCTAATTATTAAACTTTTTTTGTAATTTTACTTTATTAGAGATGATAAATATCTTGTATGCATTTTTTGAAAGAGACCCCGTGGTACATTTAATGATTTAAAGTTTCAACCATATTTAAGACCCCTGCTACATATTTTTTATTATTTTTCTAATTTTAAGCTAATGTGCAATCTCCCCAAAGACTATGTATAAATGTCTACCTTATCATTTCTTCATCAATAAAGCATTCTCTCATAAAAAAAAGTTGAAAATGAGAGACACTCAAGCTCCCGGGAGGGACGGGATAGACGGGCGGAATACGCAGAGGGCGGGAGGGACAGGGAGGGAACCCGAGGGAAGCCGGCAGAGGCCGAGGAAAAGCCTCTGTCAGCCGGAAGGCTGAGGCTGCTCTGGCCGGGCTTGCCGGCTCCTGACAACTCACTGCCTCCGGTGAGCACTGGTCCTCGATGGAGGCTTCCACTGTTGAGAATCCTGTGCTGGGAGGTGTCTGGAGCTCAAAGCGTGACCGCAGCTTGTGTCCATGACCTGGATCCCTGCTGAAAACCCTGACCCTTGTTTCCCAAGGGACATGGCGTGTCTGCTAGTCAGCCATCTTGAACCCCATCGTAGAATCTTTAAGACACAATTTAGTCAAGCAATCAAAGTTAAAATCACACATGCACACTGTATATATATATACATATGTATATATGGTGGTAGTTTGAATGGATAGCCCCCAATAGATTCAGGAGTTTGTTGAAGCTTATAAATTGAAAGAACTGTCAATATGGGCATATCCTAGAGTAAAGCCCTAAGGTATTTCTGGGGTAAATCTGGAATTTCAGCTACGTGTATGCAGCCAAGAGTCTGTGTGCTGCCTGGATTTCCTACAGTTTTGCAGTTTGAGTGAGCTTGGTTTTAGAGTTGCCTTTGTAGGTGGATTTTATCTCTCTGTGTTGATCTGTAAGCTTCAAATAAATCTTGTCTTCATCCTATAATTGTGCCTTGTTTGGAGGTTCATCCCAGCAGCATGAGCTGACTAGGACAGGTATATACATACAATAGATTTCCTGATGTAATACACTGACATGACACATTTAAAAGAATACTAGTGCTGTAGTCAGCCCCTCATTGCTGCATGGAAAGAATGCAAATAAAAGGCAGCTTGTAGAAGGAAAGGGTTTATTTTGGCTGACTCCAGGGGAGGATCCTTGATGTTGGGGAAAACGACAGCATGAGCAGAGGGTGGATATCATCTTTGCCACAGTGGCAGGAAGATGTGCCAAAAACTGTCAAGGCAAAGCCTGCTATAACCTCCATAAGCAAGTCCTCAATAAAACGCTGTCAACAAGATTCAAATTCCGAAACTGCCATCAGCTTGAGATCAAGCATTCAGAATATATTAAGGTTATGGGGCAACACCTGAGTCAAACCACTAAAACTGGTCAATTATTTTTGATAGTCTCTTAATCTCTTTTCTATTGCTCCTAATGGTTATTCTCATGTCATGCATTTTTATAATAATGCCAGCATTCTTTAGAAATGTATCATGTTCTTTGTTATGGCATGAACTGTGCCCCCTTGCTAAATTCATATTTTGAAATTCTAAGAGTGGTATTTAAGAGATCGTTCAGCTTTTAAGACACTTGTCTGCAGTCTTAAAAACCTGGGTACAATTCCCCAGCACCCACATAAATCTGGTTGCACAATGTGATGCATGCATCTGGACTTTAGTATGCAACAGCTGGAGGCCCTGGAGCCTCTTTTTGTCTGTCTCTCTTCTCTCTCTATCTCTCTCTGCTTGTAAATAAATAAATAGAAAATAAAGCAATGTCTCCATCCCGCAGTCTCCACACAGCAGTAATCTGTCCAGTGCAAACAGAGATACTAAAAGATTACTTTGGTAATGTCACACCTTAACTGAAATGGTAGATTCTATGTATAGTGGGCATAGAAAGAGACAATAATGGTTGAACACATGTAAATGAACAAATGTATTACATTCCATAAATGCAGTGCAGTAAAATTAATAAGAACATCTCAACAGATGCAGAAAAAGCCTGTAGCAAAATTGAGTATCTCCTCCCTAAAAAATGAAAAAAAGCCATGAAGAAAACAGGATTAATGAAGAAACTAAGATTAAAAGGCTCATGCTTCAATATAATAAAGAGTGTACAAAACAAAATATAGTCAATGGTGTAATGAGTGGAAAAAAATTGCAAGCATATTCTTTAATATTGTGAAAAAGATAAGAGTGTCAACGTTCTACACTCTTATTCAATACAGTACTTGAATTCTTTATCTCTACCCAAGCCATAAGACTTGGAAATTGGAAAGGAAGAAATCAAATTGTCCATGTTTGTATATGATTTGTTCCTAATATTTAAGACGCTGATGAATCTCCCAGAAAACTCTCACATCTTACAAACACTTTCAACAAAATAGCAGGCTATAAAATCAACATACAAGCACAAGAAAAAATATTAAAGAAGAAAATAAAATTGAAAGACCTGACATGTTTATGGACAGGCAGAATTAATATTACAAAATAGACAATTATTGAAGATGATCTATCTATGAATTCAGCCCAATCTTTGTCAAAATACAACATTTTTTTGTTCCAATTTTTTTTTATTTGAAATTTTATAACTATGTTACGGGAATAGGTTACATTTAACCACAGTGTAATTACTATGATGAAGAGTTCTTTCCCAATTGCAAACTCATACACTTGTGAGAACAATTTATGTCCAGTTTTTTAATTCCAGACTCAGTAAAATGCCTGCTTTTCAATAATATTTAATCCATCTTCAGCTCTTTACTAGCTGAGTTTCCATTCACATTAAATCACAAAATGGGTTAAATTATAACTGATATGTTTAGTGTTTACTTGCTGATAACTAACTACAAAACGACACCATGTGAGAAGACACAGGATGATGTCAAATATTTTTGCTCAGAATTATTCATGGTGACTACACAGCATAACCAACTGAATTGTATATGTTAGACAAAATATTACAGCATTCAACTATGAATCTATGTGTGGTGGCTCATGCCTTTAATCCCAACACTTGGGAGGATAGAACACACTGTGAACAATATTGTTTTTATTTAAGAATATAAGAGAAAATTTAATTCAAGTATGAATTGCAACATTGTTTAATATTCTGGAAAATTAGAAATGCTCAAATTTCTTAACAGCAGGGGAAAGAATAATGTTAAGTATAAAATTATATGATAATTATAGATATATTCTTCACTGAGCTAAAAGAATCTTAAATTCATATGAAAGCACAATGTCCTCCAAACAGCCAAAGTAATTTTAACAAAACAGCAATGGTAGAAGTGTAAAAATACCTGATTTGAAATTACAGCACATCATCATAGTCACCAAACAAGACCCTTAGGAAAATGGAATTGAACCCTGAAAACAGACATAGTCCCATACAGCCATAGCCATCTGATTTAAAAAAAAAAAAGTGTCACAAATATACATTGGAGAAAATAAATCTCCTTTTACAAAAGATATTTTGAAAACTGGATATCTGCATATAGAATACTGAGACTAGGTCCTTATCTCGCATCCTGAACAAAATAATAAATTTTAAAATAGATCAAAGCCCTTAGGCAAGAAATGAAACTTTGAAACTACTCTAGAAAAATACAGGGAAATTGCTTCACGATAAAAAAAAAAAATAACTATTTTCTACAAAGGTCCCCAATAGCACAGGAAACAATCCAAGATCGACAAATGGAATTGCATGAAATTAAAAAGTGTTTGCATGGCAAAAGAATAATATACAAGAGCAAAGAGACAGGATAGTGAATGGGAGAAAAATCTTTGAGAGTCATTGATCTATCAGGAAGGTTAATATCAGACTACATAAAGGATACCAAAAGATGCACAGAAAAGAACAGTAATTCAATAAATAAATTGGCAAATGAACTGAAGAGATTATTTTCAAAAGATCTAGATATGCCCAGTAAATACATGACAACATTTTCACCATCATTAGCCATCAGAGAATTACAAATAAAAATTTCACTGAGATTCTTATCCCAACCGGAATAGCTATCATCAAGTAAACAAAGAACTGTTGACTATAGGGAAAAGAGCAAGCTTACAATGGCTTTTAGGAGTACAAATTAGTTCAGTCAACATAGAAATCCTTATGAAGTTCTTCAAAAAACTAAAAATTAAACTACCATGTGACCCAGGTCTATTGTTCCTTCATATAATATAAGTGTAGGAACAAAAGTTAGCATACAGTGCAAATATCTAACCACCCACAATAGTGAAGTTGTATAGCCAACTTAGTACTCATCAACAGAAGAATATGGTGCATGTATAACCAGTGAAATATTATTTGGACAGAAAGAAGTTTGAAAGCATACCTTTACCAGGAAAATGTGTAAGAAGACCATTTTGTTAAACAGAATAAGCCAGGCTAAAAAGAAAAATATTGTACATTTCATGAAAAATCTATACAGAACCCATGAAAATTTAATAGAAGGGGGACTATTTGAAAATAGGAAAAAGCCCAGTGGAAAGGAAGATTGGGACATGAAATGGTAATCAAAACACTTTATTTAATGGTAATCAAAGTACATGCATGAAGATATCCTAATGAAACCCATTGTTCTGTACAATTCATGTTGTGCTCTCCTGCTGCCTGTGTACTTTGGTGGGTGTGTCATGGTACCTATTTGCCTGAGTTCTCACAAAATTAGATGAAAACAACTGGTTACTGCATAGGGCACTGGAAGGCAAGTATCTCAAGAAGTTATATCTGTTCCTTTCCTGAGGTCAAAATTGTGTAGACATGGTCATCTCCTTCCCACACATGGGCAAATTGACAAGATTCTATTGGGATTAGCCTCTGGAAATTCTCTAGAAATGGGATTTTCTCCTTGGTGGCCAAAATTTTGGTTCCCATAGGATTTTGCCCTGAGTCCCAATACCAGTTAAGGATTACTGGACACTGAGTGGATTTCTTGGCCAATTTGAAAGCTGTTGACTAACAACCCCTCCCAGGTTTTGGCAACTTTATTGCCCAAGTGATCACTTCTTGGCTCTCTGATCTCGCCTAGAAGACAGTGTGTTTAGCCTTCTCATGGCAACAGCATGCATTACATATCAGTGTTCTCTGCTTTCTCCAAATATTATTATTTTTTTATTGTCCATAATGAGATACATTATTTAATGGGCAAACAATGAGTCGTTATACCTGGTTCCCCAATACCACTCTTCCCCATCCCAAATCAGCTGGATATCCTCCTCTATGGGCCGTCTAGATCAGTCATTGGGGCAGGGGATCATGGATAGCCTAGAAGTCAGCCTGGTTCTCCTGGCCCTAGTATGTTGTTAATCAGGGGTGTCATGCCTCTGGATATTCTCCCCAAGATTGCTTTCACAATCTTTCTACCCCCTTTTCCACTCAATTCCCTGTCGTGGTGGGTGAGTATTGAGGCTGCTTTAATGTTGAGAACTTAGTGGTCTTTGTGTCGAAGATCATTGATTTCTGTCTCACTGGCTTATCCTGTGTTGATTGAATGGCTGTGGCTGTGGGACCTTTGTTCATCCCATCATTCTCTGCGGGGTTCCATTTGGATCCTCCACGATATGACTGTGGTGGCTCCTCTCTTGCCAGAATCTCAGCTATCGGCCTGCTGTCTGTTGGTAGGGTCAGATGGGCCACAGCTCTCTTGCTGCATTTTGAAAGATACAAACACAATCTCCATCAGAGAGTGAGATCAGTATAAATTAACAGATATACACAATTCTGGATGACCTAGATTCTATTTTTAGTAGCCTCTATGTCAATCACTCCCATAGTGCATCTCTTCTTGGGAGCCGGAGAGTCCGGATTCTAAGTCCCAGGTTCCAGTTAAGGGCTCCCCCTCACTAAGTGGATTATTTGGCCAAATTTAAAATCTGCTGATTGTCTTCCCTGGGCTTTGGCTCCTCCATTGCACAAGTGCTCATTTCTTGGTTTGCTGTTCTCTCCCAGTAGGAAGTGTGGTCAGCCTTCTCACAGCAACAGACTGTGTTTCATACCAGTGCTGTCTGTTTGCTCCAGCTGTCATTGATCAGCTTCCCTGGCAGCTTATGTAGTGTCTTCCAGCACTACACTAAATACCATCTGGGGGCTGGTTACCATTACAGATCTCAAAGGGTCTCTCGATGCTGATTAATGGCATTCTGTGGTTTCTTCAGCAACAGGGTTTTGCCTCAGGCCTGGGGAGGACATTCAAAATCTTTGACAGAATCCTGTCTTGTTTTCCACTGGCCATTTCTGAAGTGCCTTCCAGCACTGAATATGCTATAATCTCGGAGCTGGTTACCATTCTGTATCTTGTCGGAACTCTCGGTGTTGTGTGATGACTTTTGTTGCGCCCCAGCCTAGCTGAGTAACCTTGAGCTAAGTTTTAAAAAAAATGCCGGGCATGGTAGCACATGCCTTTAATCCCAGCACTGGTGTGCCGGGAATGGTGGTACACACCTTTATTCCTGGTACACCTTTTATCCCAAGAATAGTAGTAGCTGATAAGCCTTGATCCTGTTTCTTGGAGCTGATAAGTTTTGTTCCTGCTTTTTGAGTTTCATTTTGAGAAAAAAGCTATACAATACAGCCTTGGATTGTATATAAGGTTGGATGCTGAAATAAAGTTTTAAGATTTTCTTGGACATTTCTCCCAGCCGCGCGTGTGTGAGTCTCTGGCTGCAGTTCGTTTATCTATCTGAGATTCAAGGTGAGTCCTCTGCTCATTGGGGCAAATCGGAAATCAAGGTGAATGAGATCCTTTGGCCAAGGATAATGCGCTCAGGACCCAGCTCTCAGGGCTCTGTGCATGGTCTAAAGATCAGGCTTGGAAGTCTGAGAGACAGACCACAGCCCCATGCAACAGTAAAATCACAGGACCCAGGGCTCCGAGTGCTGTGCTTATGTCAAGAGGTCATGCTTGGAGGTCTGAGAACACATAATGCTAATGAGGCCTGCGTTACTAGTATCCTAGCAAAGATGGTCATATATAAATATTTAGGTTTACTTGAGCTTACTTAAGTATAATTCAATAGACTTAATTTAAATTAATTTATAAGGCTTTTTCTCTATCTATACAGATGTAAAAGTGAGTTAAGCCTCATGGCGCATGCATTGTCTCTCATACTTATGGATTTGATACAAGGAAATCTCTGGTTTGAATTATAAAATGTCTGCTAATCCTCTAACTATATATGCCACAGAAGTGATATCTTTCAGCCTGTCTAAAACTCAGGTTTCCACCTTGTCAGAAATCCAGGTGAAGGCCCCCTGGGGCTGAAAAACAATGGTCACTTAGGGCTAACCCCAGGGAGTACAGCCTTTTGTTTGTAGGAGACCAGCAGCTTGAGAAATTGATTTTTGCCTTTATGATTTTGAGTTTTGCCTCTCTTTTGGTTATTGGTCTTTGTGGCCTATGGCCTAAGGAATCTGATATGGCGATGAGGCTTTTCCCCAAGAGATGGCTGAGACCCCATGGGACTTTAAGGGAAGGCCCTGCAGGCTGAATTCAATTGATTTGATTTCTGGTCAACTTGTAATTGATTTGGTTTCTGGTCAATTTATAAAGCTTTTTTCCTCTATAAAACATTCATTCAAAGTGAATTAAGCCTTATTATACATGCGATAATTTCACAGAGCTGAAGCAGAACGATGGCATATATTATTCTTTCAGTCTACCTCAATCAGTTTTAAAAATTGTTGATTTGTCAGAGATATCCAAAAGTTATCAAGGTAGCAAAATTGTTCCAGGTATAATAAAGGTAAAAGTTATATCAGGGACCATTATGTTTTGCCTATACTTAATATGTATTATAGAACTTATTAATAGCTTATTATAAGAGGTATCTTACACCAATAGATTATAAAATCTATGGTTATATCTATACTGATAAATATTATTAAACATATGGGTTGCCAATTTTCTTAAAATTGCATCCATAGAGATATTGCATATTAACTATTAATAAGGATGTCTAATTATTATTACTTCTTTTCTATAATTTAATAAATAGTTAAGGCAACTTGGCACAATTTCTCTTAATCCTATAAAGAGTGAACAACTAAGTTCTGTAGATAAGTATGTGTTAGATGCCAGTTCTATAAAAGCCAGCTATATGTACTGGTTCTCAATCTTGGACTAAACAATAATAGAAAAATCAAGATATTATTGTGCTCAATCTGACTCTGTATTCAAAAGAGCTCATTGGATACAGACCTAGAGGCAGAAATATTTCCCAATGCTTCCTCATAAATCAAAATGGCCCTCTGGTTTATTGACAAATGTAAGGGAAATAACACAGGAGACTTAAATCTTCTTTGTGATGTTGAAGTCCATGATTATATGGGTAAACTGAGTCAAAAAACATAAGGTTTCTTCTCTCATCTATTGATCAATGTTTAGAGACATTGTCTACTATAAGTGCTATATGTTTTCTGCTTGCTTATAAATAAAAAAGAGGGGGGAGAATGCTCCTAGAAAATTTCTTTCTTATAAGTATATTAAGGATCAGGCTGTTCAATAGTTAGAGATACATTTTAATGGTTATACTCATTTGGCAAGTACAAATTTCTATATATAGTGGTTGCTAAAGATATCTGCTTGGTCTCTTAATAAGAAAATTAATTTTGGGTTTTGCAAAAATACTAGTTATAGAAAGTTTTAAAAGAAGTGACTGCCACAGGTCAGCTTTAAGTACTAAATGATTCTCTAATCTACATTTTTATAAAACAGAGTACAACTGTTCTTTTGCTTGTAAAACCAAGAAAACTGACCACTGCTACCACTGGACTTGATCACTCCAGTTATAGCTATTGGTTCAGTGACTAAATTGTTTATGGGTTAAGAAATATACAAAATAAAACTCTTAAGGTACTCACCCAGGCTAACTATATTTCTTTGTCAGTATGTAAATTATTGGAAAAATTAATTTTTTAAGATAAAGGTTGCTTACTGGTATTAATTTTCTAAAATAAGGTTCTCACATCTAAAAACATTGTGTATTTAAATGGTTTATATTTGTTCATGCTAATGCTATCAAATGGTCATCATTGGACTTATGTAACTTAATGGTATAATTTCAGTCATTGTGGCTTCTATCCTCCTATTTAGATAAATGTGTTGGAATAACTTACATTTTTATATAATTTTTGTCATGGATAAAACATAAAAATTGTCTTATGTTTATAAGAATCATTACTATATATCAGGTTAATTAAGGCCTAATGTTAAGTTAACAACCTTGGTTGTCTAATGTTTTCTCTTTCAAAAATAGATTCGCCAAGGGTTATATTAAAATTTAGTTGTTCTGATTTAACAGGACTGGACTCTGCTTTATTGTGGATAATCACAGTGTCTCCATCAGATATTATTTCAACAATTGTCTCATTTTGTGTACTTAAACTAACTCTTTAAGACATATACCCTACTCCACGGTACAAGTTCAGACATCTGAGGAAAACTATTTCAGCCTCTACACTTTGAGTTTCTAAACCCTCCTGGATAATTGGTATGTTTTCAGACATAGATGCTGTTTTTCTAGACTGCTCTGGATCTGGTGACTTCCAGGTTAGCTCTCTATATTTGGACTTATTGCTAAAAATTCTTCCAAAACTATGTTTTGTCTATAGTAGCAATCATAAGATATTATAACACTTGTGCTGTTATTAAGATAAAATGCTGTACATATCTCTTCTTAATAACTCTATTAATATATGTCTTATGCTTTGCAAGCCATACAGGAGCCATCTCAGACCATAACTGATGCTACGATGCCATTCAATAAACAATTCTGGGGATGGATCTGAAGTCCACGGTGGACAGCAACCTGACAGTGAACCACTCTCCACTGGACACCCTATATGGAACACTCCCCACGTCTGGGGGTGTCACCCCACCTCCTGCCTCACAATGTGAGACAGGACAAAATCTTGGCAATGTGATATGGCTAATGTGTCTCTCTCTTGGGCCTTATTTAGGGACCCCTCCCCTCTCTGAGGTACACCCCCAGTTGCCTTAACTTCATGTCCTATTCAGCAGGAAAAAGACAAGACAGAGATTTCTTCATCCCCATGTCCCAACAGCAATTGGGGTATCCTCAAGAGAGGAGGGAAATTATATAAATTTAGGAGTGAGAACTCACACGATGTTGCCAAGGACCTGGGAGAGGACTTGGCTATGTCTTTCCCATTGGGGAGACCTGCCCCACTTGAGTAACCACTTGCGGATGAGTAACCACTTGCAGATGATACCCGCAAAACAGGACCCTTTTGCTTCCTGACAGGAATGTGGGGACCCTTAAGGATGCAAGCTGCATCCAATGTCTCCTAAAGGTCCAGAGTGCAATCCTCTTTACAACCAACAGGACTTGAAGCAGCTGCTCCCAAATCTATGCAGCAGGAACAATGCCCTGCCTCCACAGAAGCTGCTGCTGCAGCTGAATGGCACCCTGTCCCCACAGGCCATCTCCCCCACTCTGCTGAGGACAATAAGCAGCTACCCTGGCCTTTGCCCTAAAACTTGATATTGCTGGAGCAGAGACTGACTTTACATCTATAACAATCTAATCAAAACTCCCTTCAAGCGGCTGTTAAAATCTTTGTCTGGAGGGTCCTCCAAAATAGACAAGGAATAAATATTTTATGATATTTCTTGGGGGTGAAAAAGTATCATACTATGTTCTATGTTATTTCTTAGGGACTAAAAATATTGTAGTATATATTATGTTAAATCTTAAGGAAGGGGTGCTAAAGTAGTATTGTGCTTTTACATTATGCTTTTGTTAATCATACAGGAGTTATTGAGGACTCCCCAAAGTTCAAACAAAACTTAAACCAGCAAAAGGGGGCTCAAAGAACAGGGTAAAGCCTACTTTATCTTGGTTTGCGCAGTAAGCTAATTGGTTTTATTCACAAACAAGTCATTGAGGTACAGCTCATGGCGCTGAGGGTCCAAATATTGTCTCCCCCCAATAGTAATTTTCTCTCAGGATATGAGGGGCCCACTTTGGAGGCTTGCTCCTTGACAAGGGGCTTAAGGGGTTCTGTATGGAGCTGACCTCTCCCACTACTATCACAAGTATGAGTTGGTCCCAGGGTGTATGGCCAAACTCTCCTGCATACTAAGAAAAAAGGGGTGAGATATTGTGCCCCAGCCTAGCTGAGTAATCTTAAACTAAGTTTTAAAAAGAAAAGGCTGGACGTGGCAGCACACAACTTTAATCCCAGCACTGGTGTGCCAGGAATGGTGGTACACACCTTTATTCCCGGCAGCCTTGATCCTGTTTGTTGGAGCTGTTAAGTTTTGTTCCTGTTTTTGAGTTTCATTTTGAGAAAAAAAGCTATACAATACAACCTTGGATTGTATATAAGGTTGGATGCTGAAATAAAGTTTGAGATTTGCTCAGACACTTCTCCCAGCCACAAGTGTGTGAGTCTCTGGCTGCATGCCTTCTTCTTTCCACGATGGGGTCTGTCTCCTGTTGGCTGGTGAGACAGGCTTACTTGCAGGAGGCCAGGGATCCGTGACTAACTCTCTCTCAGTACCCAACAACTTTCTGTGGTTTCTTCAGCAAAGGGATCTTAACTTTGGACTGGGGTGGGTATTCAAGAGCTTTGACAGAATCATCTTGTTTTAAGGAACTTGTGGTTCTCTGTGGTCAACAGCTCATTGTCAGAAGGAACCAATGACTGGGACGGGGAGTTCCAGATCTGATCAATTTTTCATGGGGTTACAGTGTATCCCTTTCCATTCACAGCCCCTCTTACTAGGCGATACCCACTTCTTCCTCTAGAGCTTAGTGTATGGAAGGATTTTTTGATTATGATTCATTATTGGTTCAGTTTATTGTGTAAGTTGTCCCACCCTCCCCATTCTCCTCCCCAATTCCTTCCACCCCTTTTACAGTCTCTCATTCACCTGTCAGGTTTCCTTAGAGTTTAAGCTTAACCTAGTAGGAACCACATATGAGTGAGAATATGCATCATTTGAGTTTCTGTTTTTGTGTGAATTTGAAAAGTAGGATGTGCTCCAAGTGTGTCCACTTTTCTTTAAGTTTCATTATGTCATTTTTCCTTTCTCCTGAGTAAAATTTCATCATGTAAATGTACCACAGCTTTGGTATCCACTCATCTAGGGATGAGCATTTGGGTTGATTCCAATTCATGACCATTGTGAATTAAGCTGCAATAAATATGTTTGAGCAAACATCTCTGTGCTGAGGTGTGATATATATGTTGAGGGTAGATGCCTAGTAGAGGGATAGCTGGGTCCATTATTTCATGAGTTTCACATTGCTTTCCATAGTGCTTGAACAGTTTGAAATTATACTAGGAGTGAATGTTTTAATTTGCATTTCCCTAGTGATTAAGAATAAGGAGCACTTTCTTAAGTGAGAATTGACCATTTGTGTTTCCTCTTCTGTGAATTCTCTGTTGAGATCAAGGCCCAATTTTGTGAAGGTGATGTTCGATTTATTTATGTATTTTTTTGAGTTCTTTGTAAGTTCTATGAGTTATATGAGACCTCAGTCTGTATTTTAGCTGGCAAAAAATCATCTGCCAGTTTGATGGTGGTCTATTAGCTCTGAGTTTGCTATGTTTGTCTGTACAGAAGCATTTAAGCTTGATGAGGTCCCATTGGTTAAGTGATACTTGCACTTCCTAGCTACTGAAGTTGCTCAGGAAGTTTTTCCCCCACTCCTATTGAAGAATCCATTTTATAAAACAGACTCCATTTTTTGACTTACTTCCCCCTCCTTAAAGAATGTCTGGTCACAAAGACCAGGAAGTAAAAAAAAAAAAAGACACCATATAAGGAAGCATATGGCTGTCCTGGAATGTGGGCTGGCCCTGGGATGTGGCTCCAAGAAAGTAACCAATCAAGAGGCATACAGATACAGGAAAGGAGCCAATAAAAATACCACACACCCTGTGACCTAAGCTGTATTATAATTAGATAGCTTCTGTCCATAAATACCCTGCTCCTTTGTTCTTCGGGGCTCCATCTTGCCTAGACATTCATCTGCCTGCTTGTGGAGCCCGACTGCGCAGCCGAAGAATGAAATCCTCTTGCTTTTGCATCTGCTGGTGTGGTTATTGGAGTTTTGGGGTACG
>PVHP010043379.1:0-14556 GCA_004024765.1 Zapus hudsonius
ACAAATAAATAATATCAAAATAAAAAGCAAAGGGCAGGAGAGATTGCTCAGTAGTTAAAGATGGTTGCTTGCAAAACTTGATGCCCTGGGTTCAATTCACCAGTGCCCACATAAAGCTGGATAGACAAAGTGGTGCATGCATCTGGGGTTTGTTTGCAGTGGCAGGAGGCAATCTCTCCCCACTCTCTCTCCTCTCTCTCAAATATTTTTTAAAAAGCAAGAAGATATATAAAATAAATAAGTTTTGATAATGTGAATAACACAGAAAGGTGAACATACTGGAATATATAGATCAATGAATTACCAATAATGAAACAGCCATGAAACCAACACCCAAATCATGAAACATAAGTGGTCTTTTATGAAAATCATAATCTTTGTCTTTCTTTATGGCTTTACCACCTAAGCACATATCCTTGAATATCATTGGTTTAGTTTTTCTGGATTTTGAACTTTTTATACACATGAGATCCAACAAGATATTGTATATATGGCTTTTCTCATGCAATATTATATTTATGAAATGTATCCATCCTGATGGAAGGAATTATAACTCATACATCTTATTGCTGTGTGATATTCAATCGTATGAACAAACATTGCTAATGTGCAAAGTCTGATGTAAAGCTGTACTGATAAAGTAGGGAGCCTTGGGCAAAATACCAGTGAACTAGATGGTATGTAAGGATGATCATGACAGAAAATTGAGTTTCTTACACTGGAAATAGAAAAGGCCTGAGGCAAAGAAAGGGTAACCACTGTCTGAATTAAAAAAAATAAAACTAAACTGACAAGAAGATGAGGAAGAAAGCTTATGCTCTGGTCTTCTGGAGGGCCAACAGTGAGATAGCATAAATGGGCCCTCGTCCGTCTTCTCTCTATTTCCCTGTCCATCTCCTCCCCTGAGCTTCTTGGAGGTAACCTGGACAGATAGGCAACTGTAGTAGCACTAAGTACATATAAACCAAACTGATCTGAATGGCTAGTTGACTAAGCCTAAAGTTTCCAAGCATGATAATAGTTCTAGAAATCCTCCTTTGCAATTTCTGATGAGATCGGGCATGGTCAGGGTGGTATGGCCGTAGACCTCCTTTGCAATTTCTAAAGCTTTCCAACTGAAGGAGACTCTTCAGCTGGGGCAAACAGAGGCAAGGCAATGGGCTAGGACAGTAACCATCGTGGATACCCGCAACCTGTAAATAAATCGTGAGAACTAAATAATATAGAGGCCTCTGAATTGGAAAATTGGGATGCCATTTCAGTTTTACACTAATTTTAAAAATCATTTCCCACACTAGAACATGCTGGGAATCTGTCGAAGAGGAAAAGTGATATTGAATGAAGTTACAAGTGAAAGATACTGGAAATTTCTAGGAACCTCTGAGCAGGTGGATAGATGTGTATGCATGCATGATATCTGCTTCACAAGATTATAAAGTTCAAACCAGGTAAGCACTTCATAAACTCTAAGGTGCATTATACTGGAAGGTGAATTGGGATTTTTCCTGGTAGGGTCACTTTCTAGCCCAGGATGACCTGGAATTCACTATGTAGTCTCAGGGTGGCCTCGAACTCATGGCAATCCTCCTACCTCTGCCTCCCAGTGCTGCGATTAAAGGTATGTGCTACCACACCAGGCTCCAGGGCCCTTTTTATTTGATAATTTTATACATGTATGATTTATATTTTGACTAGCTTCAAAACTTGCCATACTCTCCCTGCTTCTGTTTCCTAAATGTTGGAAAAAAGCATGTATACCCCCATGCCCAATGTCAAGGTCAACTTCTATTTATTACTTTTTCTTTGAGACAGGGTCTCATTATAGCTCAGGCTTACCTGGAACTCACTCTAAAGCCTCAGGCTCCCCTCAAACTCACTGAGATCTTCCTACGTCAGCCTCTCAAGTGCTGGAATCAGACGCATGAGCCACCATGCCTAACGATGTTTTTGTCCTGTGTATAGACCATACATTCTTTTTTCATTTGCATGGTTCATCATTTTGAGTTAAAACTTGAGAATTCTGTTTTAGCCTCTATTTCTTATGCAGAAACTCAAGGTGAGACAGGCAAGAGTGTGGAGCTTTCTCAAGTTTTGTGGGCATATACATAATTCTATGCAAGCATATATCCTGTCTCAAACCATCTCCCCGCCCACCCCCCAAAACCCCCAAAATTGTCCTTATGAAATATTAGGCATTGAACAGGCAAAAACTTAAAATGAGCTGTCTTCCTGGCAGAAGAACACCCCTAACACATCAGTTAGGGCCCAGGTAAAACCACAGAGGAAGTGGAGAGATGAGCAAGAGTGCTGCTTCCACAGTGAGCCCAACAACCTGCATTGGGGTGGTGGAGGCAGACACTAAAGATACTCAAACCCTCCAGAGTAGAAATCCAGAAGCTCCTAAGAGCTGAACACTAAAGAAGACTTAAGACTCACCCACTATGGCTTAGGGAACTTTACAGAAGAGGGGGTGGAAAGATTGTAAAAGCCATGGTGGGGGGAATATCGCCCCTCTCCAATGACTAACTGCTGTTCACACAACTCCAAATTTCAAGAGCCAGCTAGACTGATGTTCATTTGCAGCAGCAAGAAAACCTGTCTTAAAGAGAATGGAAAAGCAGTACAGATACTTTGTTGTCCTCTGACGTCCACATACATGCTGTGGCACCCACACTCCCCCACATGCACCAGGTAATAATAAAACAAAAGGCTTGAATTAACAGCTAATTTTAAAAATGACATACCCCTTTCTCCCTCATTACCTCAGATAACAGAAAGTTGTCTACAATTAGATAAAAGGATAAGGTACAGCACATGAAAAAATTCCATCTTGTTCAATTTCATATGTAATACTATGTCATTATATTTAGGGCTTGAATACTAATTAAATGCCCAGGATATCAATCCATTAAATACATGCTCATTCAGCCATGATATTTTGCACGTTTTTCAGAAGAGCTCAAGAAACCTGTTTACTCATGAAGGTAAATTAAAGCAAATTACCTCTGTCAGTCTTCAACTAATTTTCTATGAGTAATAATTTGGATAGGTGCATTTTAAATGTGTGAAAACATTTTGTCTTTTTCCTCTTTTAGGATTTTCTTTAAAAAATTTATATATATGTATATGTGTGTTTGTGTGTTTATTTTTTTAAGACAGGGTCTCACTCTAACTTAAGCTGACCTGGAATTCACATTTTAGCCCAGGCTCACCTTGAACTCATTGCAATCCTCCTACTTCAGCCTCCCAAGTGCTGGGATTATAGCTGTTAGTCACCATACCTAGTTCTTTGGGGGAATCTAAAGATATTTGAGAAAGAGAGACTATAGGTGTGCACTCCAGGGCCTTCTGTTATGGCAAACAAACTCCAAGCACGCGCATCACTCTGCATCTGTCTTTATGTGGGTACTGAGGTATCAAACCTGGCCATCAAGCTTTGACAAGTAAGAGTCTTTAACCACTGAACCATCTCTTCAGCACCCTTTTGAGTTTTCTATTGGGTTACATGCCAAACCTTGGAAAGATAGATATTGGAATCTAAATTTTATCAAAAAGGATATGAGGCAAAGCAATTGACTGATTTTTCTTGAGGTCATACTGTTCATTAATGATAAAAAACAGAAGTAATGAAGGACTGACATTTATCCTTCAGTTCTAAGTACCAAATCTAGCTAGTTATACAAAGATTCTTCTTCACGTGCTGAATAAATATGTTTTCTTGTTACATACTTAAGTGTACTTTAATTCTCATGTAATATTATGTTACTTGGAAAGGTATCCTTTTCTGAGTACTATAAAAATAAAGCGCTGGTAAGTTGAAACAAAATACATTAAACGTTGTCCATCTTTGTTAGAAATGAAATTTTTACATGTTTTTGGCATTCTTTATATAAACAATCTAATAGTTTAAACAAAAGGAAAGACGATGACAATTGAACATATCGTAAAGTATGACACAGGGCTGGAGATAGAGCTGTGGTAGTGGCTGCTTAAGTGTGGTGGTTTAAATGTGGAATGTCCCTCATAACCTCTTGTTTGTGACTGTGTCTCATACTTAATCCCCAAATGGTGACTTTGGGAAGTGGAGCCTTGATGGTGGAGTTATATCACTGGGATTGGGCCTTGGGGTGTTATAGCCAAGCACACTGGCCATTAGCTCATTCTTGATGATGTGAAGATATGACCCAGGCTTCCTGCTCAACAAACTAATCCCTTTCCTTCTATAAACTCCTTCTGGCTGGGTATCTTCTCCAAGCAACAAGAAGGTAACTGCTACACAAAGTTAGTACTAAGAAATAGAGCCATTGCTATAAGAATCCTGACCATATGATTTTTAGACTTTTGGAACTAGCTTGTGGGAGGAATATGGAAGGATATGGAACTTTGGAATTACTTTATTATTTCTATTTCCTTTCTTGTATCGACCTCCTTATTTCCTTAAGTTGGTTGCTTGTGTTCTCCTTCTGGAGTTTGTTTTATTCTTTGATTCATTTGATTTCTTTGACCACAGATAAAATCATTCTTCTGAATTCTTTGACAGGAATTTTATCTAAGTCAGTCTCACTGAAAGTCATTTCTGATTTTCTGATGGATTTATAGTTTTTGGTAGATTATACTGTCATTTTTTTTTGTATTTCTTATATTATAATGTAGAGATTTTTGCATCTTGAATTAACTCAATGCTTGGGTTTACTAATTGACTGTGGTATTCTTTGATGTGTGGGTCAGAAGATATATATCTTTAAGGTGGGAGGCTAATGTGCCAGGTGTGACTCATATTCCTCCCAGAGTGACCACAGAAGTGACCCAATGAGTTGTAGTTGACTGCTATGTTAACATTCTAGTAGGCTAGCTGAAGCAAAATACAGGTTGAATATGCTAATGATCAATATACACACATAAATAAAACCAGCACAGGTATTTACGCAAGGGCAGGGATTAAACAAATAATCTTAACAATGTTAATCGGGAGGCTGAGTTCCAGGTTAGCTTGGGACCCAGTGAGACCCTGACTCCAAGAAAGACAGAAGAGGAAAACAAGAAGGCACTATAAATCTAGAGATACTAAATGCGACAAATTCAAGACCCGGCTTAGTTAAGAATTGGCAAAAGTATATCAATCAACTCTAGCTGGCCCTGTTACCTCCAGGTTTGGACTCTGGTCTCACCGAAGCTGAATATGAGGCTGGCTCTTGTGGTTCTCGCCTCCACAGGCGCCTTGGGCCTTGGTGGAGGGAAAACGCAGAAAGAGGAGCGGGAACTGGGAGCAGGGAGCCAGGCGAGCTGTCCGCGGTCTCCTATCTCAGGGCTGGGGCCCACAGAGCCGGGGGAGAAGGCGCAGGGGGATTCGCGGGGCCACAGAGGTGAGCAGATGCCTGTTGTTAATCCATGTGGTTCTTTATTCTATTCTGGGGGATCTACACTAACTCGGGAAAAAGGGGGTCTGGGGCATGGCAAATGGAGAGGGACAAGGTGATTGGTTGATGGGGTGGGGAGTTGGTAACCTGCACAGGGATAGGTTGGTGGGACAGGTGGGTGGGGACAACCTTAGAACACCTCATTGGGGGTCCTGAGTGGCGGGAAATACGTGCAGCCAGCCATGGCTGGGATGGATACAAGGAAATTGCTTAATGCTAGTCCTGCTGAGATGGGGGATGCTGGTTTCCGGTGGCCAGCACATGGGGGTGGGAGCTAGGGTGGGTGGAGCTGGGAAACGCCTACCCGATCACCGGGGTTTCACCTCCTTATACACCTTTGTTAACCCTTAGCTCTCCGTGCCCTCAGTAGCAGAGCCAATAATTAATGTCCAACAGCTCTCTCTCAGTTGACTGTGGGCTGGCTGGGTCCATGAATCTTGGATTTGGAACTTTGGACAAGAGAAGTCTTATAACGCTATAAGCAGGGCTTAATGGCCATTCTGGTGAGAGGTGGAAAGACCAAAATGAAGAGAGAACTGTGGATTATAGAAACTTGGATTATGAGGTTTCAGAGGGGAATGAAAGAGGACTTAGGTCAGGAACTGCTCTAGAGTCAGTTTATATGATATTCTGGTGAGGTGAGAAGTACACATCCTGAGTACTTGAGCAAAATTGAGTTTAAAAACAATATACTGGTTTGTTTTGTGGTGGAAAGTAGAGAACAGAGGATATGAAAGATATAAAGTATGGCACAAAGAAATATGAATGGGTTTCATGTCCCCAAGACTACTGCAATTGTTTAGGAGATTACCACCATTGAGAATGGGTCAGCTGCTCTATATTGGGACAATAGGAGTTCTGATTCTTCTGAAAGGGGGGGAGCCTGAAGCAAAGAAACTGACTGAGTTTCTGGCTCCTCAAGATTCAGTTTTATTACTGCTGGATTAACCATTTTAGCAGTGTTGCCCATCTGGTACTGGTTTTGGAAGTATGACAAATGCAAGAGATGGCCACTGAGGCTAGGTAATGTGAAGTACGGCTGTAGTCCCTGGGAGTCCATCGTATGGACATGTGAAGACCCCAGGATGTTGGAGATTCCAGGACTATGGGGTGGCTGCTAAGGAAAGATGCTGGCCCAGGAAGGATTCTGCTTGGGAAGAAAGCAGCACAGATGGAGGGTGGAATTGTCCAAGCTTATGTATCCCACAGGATTTTTTTTTTAACAAGTCCCAAGTGTCAGAAATGAAGCTATAGGTTTTGATATTTGCCCTGGTGGTTTTGTACCTACCATTGGTCATTGCTATGCCCCTATTCCTCCTTTTTAGAATGGGAACGTTAACTGTACCATTATGGTTGGAAATATATATTATGTTCTGACTTTATAGGGCTCAAAGTTAAGAGACAGCTGTGAGTCTCAGGTGAGACTTTGGACTTTTAAACAGTGTTGGGACTGGTAAAGACTATGAGGACATTTAAAGTTGGACTGAATGCATGTTGTTTCATGAGATGGTCATGGGTCTGTGAGGTCAGGGGCAGATAGTGTGAATGTAGAATGTGCCCCCATAGCCTTATGTGTCTCTGATTAACCTCAGCTGGTAAAGCCTTTGGATCAGAGAGACTTGCAGGTGTAGGTACGTCACTGGGTCGGTTTTTGGGGTGTTAAGCCTAGTTCCACTTGCCAGTGCTCACTAGCACTTACTTTTCTACTCAGATCAACTCTAAGACCAGGGGAAGAAATAAATCATACAAAGGAAGACAAAATGCTAGAAATCTATTTACTACCTCAAAAGCATTGAGCATGAAGTCAGTATTTATAATGCCAACAATTTTACACAAACACTGGGTAAAGAAAACATTCTGTGTATTCTCTTGGAATAATAAAACATATTTTCCATTTTTTAGGTATCTTTTGTACTGGTACAAAATAGTAAAGTTTTATAAAAACCCTTTGACTTTGTCATGAAGTCTTCAAAACAGATTTTTCAAGTAGCTAGAATTAGCTTATTGGTAGTCATATATCTAATCTTAAATGAATTTAAAACTTGATCAGAAAAATATAGGCAAAAAAGAGCCCAGGGGATTATTATTATTAATGAACAAAAAGACAAACCTAATAGAAAGTATTTTTCCTTCAAAAAGTTTCTTTAATGACCTGAAGATTGTTAGAGGTTTGATTTCATGGAAAATAACTTGAAAAATAATCCCTTCTCACAATTGATATTCTATATGATTGTTAAGAACAAAAGCATCATCTTCTGTAAAACAGTATGAAAGTTATCTGGAGAACTAACTTGAGAACAAAGGTTATCCTTTGTTGAAGGTATCACATTTATTCCAAATAAATAAATAAAGTAGCTCAAAAGCTTAATTTTCCCAGGTATGCGAGCATTCCATACAATTAAACACACCTTCTGTAAGAAATCAGAATTCTGATTTTATTACTTCATTTAAGACATTAGTTGATATTTATTTGAACATATTTATGGGGTTTGGTATATTTCAATACAAATATGCAGAATTCAATGACCAGATCAGAGTAAATGACCTATTTATTATCTTCAACATTTATAACATCTGTATGCTATAGAACATTCAAATATTTTTCTAGTAATGATTTAAAAATACACATTTAATTGTTAGGAGCCATAGTTAACAAATGGTACTATAGAAAACTAGAAGTTGTTCTCCTATCTAACTGCAACTATGTACCTGGTAACTCTCTTTCCCTTAACCCAACCTCCCTCTGTCAATCACTACTCTCTCTACTTCTCAGGTCAGCTTTTTATGTTTCTGCATATGAGAATGTACAAATACTCCTTCCTTTTTGAAATACTCTCTTCACTGGCCTTCCACACTCCAGTCGTTTTCTTATAGTTCATTGGATAAGTCCTCCTCAGACTTTTGCTGGCTCCTCCTCTTCTCTAATTTTCATGTTATCATACCCTAGGGCTTGTTCTTTGCTTCCCTCTATTCTCTAACTGCATATGACTTCACCCCATGCCATACTTACTCCCTAATGACCTCCTCATTTTACCTTTTTTTTTACTTCTAAATTGTACCCCAAAGTCCACACTTAAATATTCTAGTCAGCCATCCCCAATCTAATATGAACTAAAGAGAACTTGATTCCACATGTCTCCAAACCTCTTCTTACTCTAGCATGTCTCCTCTTTGCATCACAAAACATCACCCAGTTGTTCAGGTCAAAAACCTGGGAATCAGGCTGGAGAGATGGCTCAGTTGATACACTTGCATGCAAATCCTAAGGGCTGGGGTTCGATCCCCCGGTACCCACGTAAAGCCAGATGCTCAAATGGTACATACATCTCTGGAGTTCCTTTGCAGTGGCTGGAGGCCCTGGTACCACCTCTCTCTCTCTCTACTTGAAAATAAAGGAAAATATTTTTAAAATCTAGGAGTTATCTTTTACTCTTCTCTTTCTTCCTCCTCAGATCCAAGCTACCAGCAGATTCTAACTTCTCAGCCTTCAAAACAGTCTATATGCACTTCCTATCATCTATGACATTCATTGAATACTCTTGGCTGGAACACTGTAATAACCTATTTGAGCTCTGATTTCCCCCTCAATCTTCTCCAGCCTAGCTTTCATGCAACAGCTCCAGATTCCACAAAGGTAAGTCAAATTAAGCCAATCCTCTTCCAGTGGTTTCCATTTATATATAGATGTCCAGTTGAAAGAACCTTTCACAAATTGGGCACTGAATATCCCCGCTATTTCCTTTCTTAGCATTCTTCTCAGTCTCTATGTTGTAGCCTCACTGGCTTCTCTGCTACTGCTCCAACCTGCCATGAAAGTTAACCTTTTAGAGCCTTTTCACTTGTCTTCACCTGTGATCAGACTCCTCTTTCCCCAAATATGACTCATATGCTTACTTCATCAGGCTTTCTGCCTATGTCAGCTCCTCAAGTAGGTCTTCGCTCAATATCTTTCCACATTCTGTCCCTATTTCTGGCATTTTATTCACAGCACCTGATAGTCCATATTTGCTTAGATTGTTATTATCGGTATTGTATTGGAATGTAAATATCACAAAAGCCAATGCTTTGTATTGGTCACAAATATATAACAAGCATACTTGTCACACCGCAAATAACTTAATAAGCATTAATTAAAACAATGAATGAATGAATGGCATCTCTAGTTTGACCACTATCTTATATGATATTTTTGGTAATGGAAACATAAAAGAACAATAAGAATGTACTCTGAAGGACAAATTCTTCATTTTTCTAAAATGATGTAAAGTTTATTAAAAGGAAGATCTTCAGCAGTAGTGAAGCTGAATTTTATAGTGAATTGTAAGTAAAATATTCTAGCTTCATTAATTTTTCGAAAGCTTCAGAATTACTTCTAAAAGCAAAGTTTCTGTTAGTTTATTAAGGCCTAGCCATTTAAATCTGAATATAAACAAACACATATATACCCAAGTAAAACATAGTGACTTCAAGAATTCAAACCAATAAAACAGAAACATCTTCATTATCCCCACAGTCCTCTCCAATTCTTTCCCTCATCAAACTACTACCAGTTCTAAAGTAAAACTGTCACCAGCTTCTTAGGACTCTTAGTCATGTGTTGCATCCTACTGTCGGAGCTGATGTCATTCATATAAGACAAAATGGCAATATCTCTGGAGATTTCAAATATAGCAGGGTATTTTGCAAAAGTATGCCTGTGGCAACTGTTAATGATGAACTCTTCGACCAATGTAGAACAGAAAAACGTAACAAAAATCCCTATGCAAAGCAAGATGTGTTTGTTTATGCATAATTCACTGAAGGCAGAGCCTGGTGATGAAGAGGTTAATTTTCATTGTTAGGCTAAGAATCTATATTCAAAAAATATTAGCTACACCCTGGGTCTCCTGAGCCATGGACAGAAGGCCACCGAGTACTCCATGAAGATGGCGGTCTACCAGTGAGATGGATATGGAAACTCAAGCTGAGCTACTAATCCTCTCTAACAATGAGGAATTTAGTCTAGCATGCTCAGTTTGTTAACATCAGCATTCTGTTAGTAGTCACCACTGTGGAAAGCTCTCTGATGAGGGGACAGAACGATAAATATTACTTGTAATGAAAAGTTTCAAACCTTGTAAACCCTCTGAAAACAAATAGTCCAAATACGAGTTCCATTTCTTCCCCTGTGGGCAAAGAAAAAGGAAAATTATTCATTGAATATGCATATTTATTCTCTAGGAAAATTTCACAATGTCCTGAAAGCACAAGGCAAGAGGTTGCTCATTAGAGCAGTGACTAAATAATACTCAAACCTGAAAAGTACCCAAAGTCCTCTCTTTCATTACATTGGCATAAATATTTCATCTGAGCAAAGTATAATGAGATGGAAATGTGCCATCATTCCCATACTCTAGAAATTTAATACTGATAATAGAAAACACATTATTAAACTACTGCCGATACTGTATACACTGCATATGTTTGTATAATAGTGAGATAATTGTACAGTTTATTAAATCAGTCTTCTATAGTCACACTGTTTCCCTACAACTGTACTATTCAGTGAGATAACAAATGGTCAAGATAATAAGAGTTAAGCCATGAATTACCTACTACAGAAGAATGAAGATGAAGACCAACAAGTTTGATAAAAGTCAATGGAATGAATCAAGTAAATAAATATTTCACTTTGCATTTCTAAATGCAGATTTGGGAAAAATAAATATTTATAATCTCTTGATTAAATGGAATTCCTCACCATGGTGAAAGTAAATTTACTTACAGAAAGAGAGCTCAGGTTTACTGTCCTTTTTTCTGCTCGTTCCTTTAAATAAAACAGTGGGGAGTTATGGAGATGAAATATTAGGTTATCAAAAATCACCAGCTCGTCTGAGGAGATAGTTCAGTGGCTAAAAACATTTAAGTACTTGCTTGCAAAGCCTGCTGGCCCAGGTTTATTCCCTAGTACCCATTTAAGCCTGGATATAGAAAGTGGTATATAAGTCTAGAGTTTGTTTGCAATGGTAGGAGGCCCTGGCATCCCCACACTCATTCACCTTCTCTCTCCCTCAAATAAATAAATTAATTAATTTAAAGGGGGGACATTGGGGAATTGGGGATAACAACTCATTGTTGGCCCACTAAGTAATGTAACTCATAATGGACAATAAAAAATTAATTAAAAAAATCACCAAATTAATATAATTCTTCTCACTCTGATTCACCTTGCTAAGTTCCACTCCTAACATCACTCTTGGATTCCTTTTGAATAAACACCCACTAAACCCTCTGTGTTTTCTTCTTCCTAGAAGAATAGACAAAGGGAACATAAAGTCATAGTGGATAAAGTGAGCACTGCTTAGGTTACCCATATCCTTGCTTTATATATGACAGTTTATACTCATCCCTTTGCCCCTGCTCCCGTTACCCTAAGAGTCCTCTTCAGTGTTGCTTTGGGGTCATGAAGGCCCCAGTTAATCCCTATGGGTAGTGTAGGGGGCAAGGAAAACCTGCCTCATGATAATCCTACGACACTGTGGCTCTTACAATCTTTCCATCCCCACTTCTGAAATGTTCCCTGAAATGGCCTTATTTTCATATTGTGTACTTAACCACTGAAGTGAGACGGATGATATTAATTTTTTAAAATGTTTTTTTAAGAATGTGATGTTTGGATTGAGTCAGAGAGGATAAAAGGGAATGACTGCAAAGTATTCTCTAATGATCCTCTGGATCTCATTGGAGAGTGGTGGAGTAACTCCCTTCATATCTCTAATATCATTTATTTGGGTCTTCTTTTCCTTTGGCTAGTTTGGCTAGGGATTTTTGATTTTGTGTACTTTTCTTTTAGTTTCTACTTCATTAATTTTGCCATAATCTTCATTATTTCTGGCTATCTAATGCATTTGGGTTTAGCTTCTTGGTGTTCTAGAACCTTGAGGAGCACCCTTAAGTTATTTATTCAAGATCTGATATTTTGGCATGTGTATGTGTGTTCATATGTGTGTGTGCACGTGTGTGGAGGCCAGAGGCTGGTGCCAGGTGTTTTCTCCAATCTCTCTCTATCTAGAGCTCACTGATTTGGCTAGTTTAGTTAGCTGTCAAGCCTAGCACCAGGATTACAGGCGTGCACCACCATGCCTGACATTTATGTGGGTGCTGCAGATCTGAACTTGGGTCCTTATGCTTGCATGACAAGTACTTCACTCATTGAACCATCTCTCCTTTCTGATTTTTTAATAGGAGTACTTACAAGCATTGCTATTGGAACTACCTTGGCTATACCCTGGAAGTTCTGGTAGGTTGTGCTACCATTTTCATTTGATTCTATAAATTTTATAATTTCTTCTCTGATTTCTTCAATGACTCTGTTCACTTAAAAGTCCATTATTGAGCTTGGCATTGTGGCACACACCTTTAATCCCAGTACTTGGGACACTGAGGTAGGAAGATTGAAGTGAGTTTGAGGCCAACCTGAGCTGCAGAATGTGTTCCAGGTCATCCTGGAGACCCTGCCTTAAAACAAACACACACACACACACACACACACACACACACACACACACACACACACACACACCCCGAATCCCCAAAAGAAAATATGTTATCAAACCGGAATGGGGGCTACTGGAAAAAGAAGGAAGAAGACAAGTGAGGAGTGCAATGGAGGAGGATAAATGAAAATAATATATGAAAATGCAATACTGAAATTCATTACTTTGTATACTAATTAAAAAAAAATAAACACCAAACAGAGACCAAAGGAAGTCTGGTGAAGCAGCAGGCTTTGCACAGTAGACTCTGAAACTTGACATCTTTATGTATCTATGTGTTGGTATTAGCTATCACCTATTGTATTTCAATAAACCTATGATCCATTTAGAATCATAAACCTATGATTCTAAGACTACCATAAAACTGCATATTAAACTCTTATAACACAATACCTTTGCTTGTTTTTTTGAAGCAGGGTTTTGCTCTAGCCCAGGCTGACCTGGAACTCACTCTATAGCCCAGGATGGCCTCAAATTTACAGCAATCCTCCTACCTCAGCTCCCCAGGTGCTTGGAATAAAGGTGTGAGCTACCATACCTAGCTGCTTTTTTGTTTTAGTCATGCTAGAGATCAAACCTGTGGCTCTGTGAATGCTACAAAAGCCCACAAGCACACAGCTAGATCCTCAGCCCCACAATGTCTTCTAATACTTAGAAATTTTATTTTATAATGAATGAAATAATTGTTTTAGATATATGCATATTTCATTGTATATAATTTATAAACATACAATAGTTAAGTATAAATAAACTGGCAAAAATATTTTATATGCCATAGTGTTGACAATGGAGCATTTCTTAAAAGAACCTAAGGTTATTAGTGCCAGTATCCCTGTAATGTAAAAGTAATGACCACTGATTTTCCATATCCACATATTCCTCATATATGTACTAAACCAGCCTAGAACCAAAAATAGTTGGGGAAAAATCCAGAAAAATCCCAAAAAAGCCAAACTTAAATTTGATGTGTGCTGAGTTTACATGAATAATATGATGTTCAGATATACCACAGCATACACAGTCTGAGGACTGTTCAGCTAGCATCTTGTTCATGGACTATGTTGTAAGGTACCTGCACTGAACATGTCTAGAATGTTTTTCTTGTCATGATTCTCTAAACAATGTAATATAGCAACTATTTACATACTATTTACAGTGCACTAGGTTTTAAAAAAGAACTTAAGAGATAGTTATTATATAATAAGTAATTGTAGAAATATGCTGGTTTTGAATTAATTTTTATTAGAATATATTAAGTATAAATAACCCAAAGATGACTTGAAGTACAGACAGTCTCCACCTTAATAGCTGAACTTAAGGTTTTTCAACTTTATGATGAACCCATTGGGATGTAACCTCACCCCAAGCAGAGGAGCATCAATATATAAGAGGATGGTAATACTATGTCATCAATATATAAGAGGATGCAAATACTATGTCATTTGAGATGAGGGACTTGAGCGTCCATAGATTCTGGTAATTCTGTCACTTGTAGGACCTCCTGTAACCATTTCCCTGTGAATACCAAAGTTCAAATTGAGTTTTGGCTCTTGCTTCAGGGAAGTCTATAAAAAAGTGTGGTTTGCTGTTTCTTTTTTCCCTTC
>PVHP010043380.1:0-14545 GCA_004024765.1 Zapus hudsonius
TGGAAGGTTGATCTTCCTTCCCATAGCTTGGGAGTGTAACTCCTGTCAGAAGTAGTTACCCTTTGTACCTGCTGTAAGAGACTGCAGTTTGAAAGCAAAAGGTCCATTATTGGGTTAAATTGTACTATTTTTCTTGGCAACAGTACTGAGCTTTGCAGTTTAGGGATTTGTGAAAGCCACGCCTACGTTTCCACTCCACACATTCCCTGGACTGCTTATAATGGCTTCTCACACACTTAGACTTCTAGTCTTGGTGTGGTCTTCCCATCTGCCTTCATCTCAGTGCTTCTGTGGTGCCCTTGGGAGTTCAAGACCATTCCACAGGGAATCAGAGGAAATACTTTCCATACTCTTAGTTCTAAATGCCAAAATGAGCAAATGAAAAGAGCTGAAGAGGCATGTTTGGGAATGAGCTGCTCTGAGGACAGGGCTTGGCCTGGCAGTATTGGCTGCTTCTGGGTCAGAAATTTAGAAATTAGGGAGTAGAAGAAACTAATTGCTGCACCATTTCCGTAGAGTCTTCATTTTACCCAATACTGCATTAGTTGATGTGTTTTACAGAGATGGCTCCCTGTGGCTTCTGGGCTGCTTGTAGATTACATTTCCTCCTTGTTTTTGGCCTCTCTTTCTTTCTTTCTTTCTTTCTTTCTTTCTTTCTTTCTTTCTTTCTTTCTTTCTTTCAAGACTTGTGATTTTTTATTTATTCATTTTCAAGCAGAGAGATACAGAGAGAGAGAGAGAGACAGAGAGACAGAGCGTGCACCAGGGCCACCACCTTGTGGGTCTGGCTTATTGGGTCCTGGGGAATTGAACCCGGGGCCTTAGCCACTGGAGGCAAGTGCCTTAACCCCAAGCCATCTCTCCAGCCCTTTGGCCTCTTTTTCTTTTCCTTTTTTTTTTTTGGTTTTTCGAGGTAGGGTCTCGCTCTAGTCCAGGCTGACCTGGAATTCACTATATAGTCTCAGGGTGGCCTTGAACTCAAGGTAATCCTACCTCTGCCTCCCAAGTGCTGGGATTAAAGGCATTCGCCACCACTCCTGGCTTTCTTTTTCTTTTCTTTTATACAAATATAGCCTATGCTATCCTCAAACTCAAATTTGCTATGTAGCTAAGGATGACCTTGAACTTCTGATTCTCTTGCCTCTAGCTCCCAAGTGCTAGATTACAGGCATGTGGCACCATGCCTTAATTTATATGGTGCTGGGGATCAAACCAGGGCTTCATGCATTCTAGGCAAGCACTTAACCAATTGAGCTATATCGCAAGCTCCTCCTCCCCTGTTTTCAATTGTAATTTATTTTTTTATCTTCCATGTATGGGGTGTGGACACATGTATATGCACTTATATGTGTGTGTGTAGAGGCCACAAGACAACCTTTGGTATTATTCTTAGTTTGCTATCTACCTCTTTTTTTTTCCCAAGGCAGGGGCTTACTCTATCCCAGGCTTACCTGGAACTCTAGCTAGCCCCACACTAATCTCAAACTCACAGTGATCCTCCTACCTCAGCCTCCCACTCCCAAGTCCTGGGATCAAAGGGGTACATCACCATGCCATTCTTTCTGGTTTTTTTTGTTTCTCTCTCTCTCTCTCTCTCTCTCTCTCTCTCTCTCTCTTTCTCTCTTTCTCTCTTTCTCTCTTTCTCTCTTTCTTTCTTAGACAGGGTTTCTCAGTGACTAGGAACTCACCAGTTAGACTAGAATGACTGGCCAGAGAGCTCTGGGGACCTACCTGTCTATGCCTCTTCAGTGCTTGGATTGTGGCTCCCTACCACAACTGACAGTTAAGTAGTACTAGGGAACAAAATCAATTCCTCATACTTGTGAGAGAGTACTTTACTGACAGAGATATCTCCTCAGCCCCAGTAACTTATTTTTTAATAAGTAACTTAGTTATGTGGTTCAAAATATATAGGAGAGTATGGGGTCAAAAATTTTTGCTGGGTGTGATGATCATACCTTTAATCTTTTTTTTTTTTTAATATATTTTATTTATTCATTTTCAAGCAGAGAGAGAGAGAGAGAGAGAGAGAGAGAGAGAGAGAGAGAGAGAGCGCGAGCACCAGGGCCACTACCTTGTGTGTCTGGTGTATGTGGGTCCTGGGGAATTGAACCCAAGGCCTTAGGCACTGGAGGCAAGTGCCTTAACCACTGAGCCATCTCTCCAGCCCATACCTTTAATCTTAAGGTGACTGAGGTAGGAAGATTGCCATGAGTTGGAGGCCAGCCTGGGCTAGAGTGAGACTCTGTCTCAAAAAAATAAATCTCCCTCCGTGTTCCTCTATTGAATTACTAGCTTCTTGGGTGCTTCCAAGGATATTCTATATAGATGTAAGTGTGTGATGCATGTGTATATAGCCTTATTTTTTTCAGTGCTGAGGTTTATGCCTGGAACCCCATGCATGCTAGTCACAAGCTATATCCCCAGCCCAAAACTTTTAAACTTCTTATTTCTTTCCTCTCTCTCTCTCTCTCTCTCTCTCTCTCTCTCTCTCTCTCTCTCTCTCTCTCTCTCTCTCTCTCTCTCTGAGATAATATCTGAGGTAGCTCCAGCTAGCCTGGAACTTGCTTTGTAGTTGAAAATGACTTTGAACTTCTGATCCTCTTGCCTGTACTTCCCATGTACCAGGATTACAGGCATATAACATGATGCCTAATTTTTCCCCCCCTGAGGTAGGGTTTCACTCTAGCCCAGGCTGACCTGGAACTCACTTTATAGCCCTAGGCTGGCCTCAGACCCACAGCAATCCTCCTATCTCTGCTTCCCAAGTCCTGCAATTAAAGGCATGCACCACTGTGCCTGGGGTCATGCATGAAGTTTTTTTTTAAATAAAATATATCTTTATTGTCCATATTTACATACACTGAATGAGCAAATAATGTGTTGGTGTCTCCAGTTCCCCAATTTCCATCTTCCCTGTCCCCAATCAGCTGGGTATCCTCCTCTGTGGGCAAACTGGATCAGTCCATGGGGTAGGAGGTTATGGATAGCCTAGGAGTCAACCTGGTTCCACACCCCCTTTGTATGTTGTTACTGAGGGGGGCCATGTCTCTGGATATTCTCCTCCACCATGGCTCTTACAATCTTTCCGCCCCCTCTTCCACTCAGTTCCCTGAGTCATAGTTGCTGAGTATTAAGGCTGCTTTATTGTTGAGCTCTTAGGGGCCTCTGTACTTCTGCTTTAGGTTGCGTTGAAAATCGTTGGTGTCTGTCTCCAACGACTTATCCTGGGTTGACTGATTGGCTGTGGTTATGGGTCTCTTGCTTATCCCACCACTCTGCAGGGTTCCATGTGGATCCTCCACGGTAGGTCTGGGGTGGCTCATCTTGCCAGGATGTCAGCTATCGGTCTGTGACTCGTTGGCTGAGTTGGAAAGACCACAGATCTCTCACTGCCTTATTTGGAGAGAGAGAGAGAGAGAGAGAGAGAGAGAGAGAGAGAGAGAGAGAGAGAGAGAGAGAGAGAGAGAGAGAGAGAGAGAGAGAGAGAGAGAGAGAGAGAGAGAGAGAATAAGAGAGAGAGAATAAGAGAGAGAGAATAAGAGAGAGAGAATAAGAGAATGAGAATGGGTGCACCAGGGCCTCCAGCCATTGCAAATGAAATTCACATGTATGCACCACTCAGTGCATCTGGCTTTTTGAGAGCACTGGGGAGCTTAACCCAGGTTTGCAGGAAAGTGCCTTAACTGCTGAACTGTCTCTCCTGCCTAATTTTTTCTTTTTCCCAAGGTAGGGTCTCACTCTAGCCCAGGCTGACCTGGAATTCACTATGAAGTCTCAGGATGTCCTCGAACTCATGGAGAGCCTCCTCCTCCTCTGCCTCCCTCCTGAGTGCTGGCAAAGAGAGAGGGAGAGGAGGGAGGATGGACATATCAGGGCCTCTTGCCACTGTAAACGAACTCCATACACATTTGCCATCTTTGTGCATCTGATCTTGCCTGACTATATGCTGTGCTGGGGATTGAACCCTGGGCCTCATTATGGTAGGCAAACATTCTACCAACTGAGCTGTATGCCCCACCATGTCATCTCTTTATTGTGGTGACAGATATTCCATTGAATAGATGATTCGTGAAGTGACTTAACCAGTCTTCTATTGCTGGGCACTTTGGTGGTTTCTATATGATTATACACAGTACTGGGAAATAAGTATAGATATTTATCATTGTGTATATGTAATAATAAACCAGCTTTCTTCCATTCTTTAAATAATAAAAGACCATTGTACTTTCATGTTTTCTCAGGCATGCAACTTTGTGGGAATGTGATTGATTAACATGTGTGTTTAGGAAGAAATTAGTGAACCAGGCATGGTAGCTCACTTGTGTAATCTCAGCACTCAGGTAGAAGTATTGTGATGAGTTGGAGGCCAGCTGGACTGCAGAGTGAGTTCCAGGTCAGCATGGCCACAGTGAGACCTTGCCTCAAAACAAACAAAAGTGATTTTCATTTATTTGCAAGGAGAGAGACAAAGAGAGAGAATATGGGTATGCCAGGGCCTCTAGCCACTGCAAACAAACTCCAGATGCAGGTGCCACTTTATGTATCTGGCTTTACATGGGTACTAGAGAATTGAACCTGTGTCATTAGGCTTTATAGGCAAGCTCCTTAAGTACTGACCATCTGGATTTTTTATCAGAAAGCTGTCCAAAGTGTTCAGTGGGGTTGAGAGTGATAAGTGATAATTGAAACCTTGAGGACCTGAGTTCCATCTCTAGAACTCAGGTAAAATGCCAGCATAGCTGCACCTGTAATCCCAGTGCCTATAAAGCAAAGACAGGAGGATCTCTGGAGTTCACTGGATAGCCATTCTAGCCTTTGATGAGCTCCTGGCCAATGAGAGACCCTGTCTCTAAAAAAGAAAGAGGTAGACAGGATACCTGAGGAAAACACCCAAGGTTGTCCTCTGGCCTGTGCACCCACAACATAAGAGCACATAGATATACATGTACACCCACCCACACCTCAGTAAGATAAATTAAATTAAATTAAATGGGATAGATGCTGGGGAGATGACTCAGAGTTAAAGGCACCTGCTTTATTGCTGAGCCTGACAATGTGTGTTTAATTCCCCAGTCACCCATGTAAAACTGGATGGGCATTCATTTGCAACAGCAAGAGACCCTGGTGCACATACACATGTATGTGTGAATAACTAAATAAAATTTAAAGAAATTTTAAAAAGGTGCTGAGGATTATTTAAAAACAAAAAATGTCTCCCTAAATAAACTTCATAATTCATTTTTTTCTTTTTTCTTTTTTTTTGGTTTTTCGAGGTAGGGTCTCGCTCTAGTCCAGGCTGACCTGGAATTCACTATGTAGTCTCAGGGTGGCTTTGAACTCACGGCAATCCTCCTACCTCTGCCTCCCAAGTGCTGGGATTAAAGGCGTGTGCCACCACGCCCGGCTAAACTTCATAATTCATAAAAGAGGGGGCAAGGAGATGACAGGGTGGTTAAAGGCACTTGCTTGCAAAGCCTGATTGTCTAGGTTCAATTCCCCAGCACTCAAGTAAAGCCAGACACAGACAAATGGTACACACACAAATGAATTTTTTAAAAAAGCCACAGAAGTCATTCTTCATTGTTTTTGTTTGTTTGTTTTTCAAGATAGTCCAGGCTGGCCTCAACTCATATGGATCCTCCTACCTCTGCTTCCCAGTGCTGGGATTAAAGATGTGCACCACCACACCCAGTTTAGTCATTCTTCCTTCTCATTGCATTTTAGTATTTACTCTCGTTCTTTAGATGGCAAGAAGTCTCAGTTTCCACTTGAGGTGAAATATTTTATATTCTATATTCTCATTCTTAGGAAATTGGGCAAGGCTGAATGTGTTCAGAGGAGATTACCTATTTAGGATCTGTGACAAGCTAGTCTCTAATTTGGCCTTGCAACGGAAATTTCTTACACCCACCAAAATCCTTAAGTTGCTTCCAAATATGGAGCTTTTGAATTGAATGAAATTATCCTATGGGATGTCTTTGTAGACAATATAAACACCTGTCCTTATCCCTCTGTCTTTTCCAGAAAGCGGCTAGATTATGTGAACCATGCCAGAAGATTGGCAGAAGATGACTGGACAGGGCTGGACAGTGAGGAAGAAGATAGGAAGGATGATGAGGAAATGGACATTGACACTGGCAAGAAGTTGCCAAAACGCTATGCTAATCAAGTGAGTGGTCCAAAGAAAACTGAATCCACCTTGTTCTGCCCTCTCCAGTGCAGTCAAAGCCCCACTGAAATAGAATGCTGCTATAAAAAGACAATGCTTGGCAGCACAAAGGAATAGGAACTTCAGAGAAAATGCCAGTGTATGTATAGAATGAATGGGATAGCGGCAGAGCTGCCCCATGGAATTGTGGGATTGCCGATGGTGCCTGTGGGTGGTGAGGAATGATTTGAAACTGCTAGCCTCTGCTGTTAACCAAAGGGTGTCAGGCACCTGCAGAAAACTCTTGACCTAGTCAGATTCCATATCTTCACTGTTCTTGTTATTATTATTATTTTGTTGTTGATTATTTTTTCAAGGTAGGGTCTCACTCTAGCCCAGGCTAACCTGGAATTCATTATGTAGTCTCAAGGGTGGCCTTTTTTTTTAATTTTTAAAAAATATTTTATTGCCGGGCATGGTGGCGCACGCCTTTAATCCCAGCACTCATGAGGCAGAGGTAGGCGGATTGCCATGAGTTCAAGGCCACCCTGAGACTACATAGTGAATTCCAGGTCAGCCTGGGCTAGAGTGACACCCTACCTCGAAAAACCAAAAAAAAAAAAAAAAATATTTATTCATTTTCAAGCAGAGATACAGAGAGAGAGAGAGAGAGAGAGAGAGAGAGAGAGAGAGAGAGAGAGTAAGTATACCAGGGCCACTACCATGTGCCATGTGGGTCCTGGGGAATTGAACCAGGGGCCTTCAGCACTGGAGGCAAGTGCCTTAACCTCTGAGCCATCTCTCCAACCCTCAAGGATGGTCTTGAACTCATGGTCCTCCTACCTCTACCTCCCAAGTGCTGGGATTAAAGGTATATGCCACTTCGCCTGCCTTTATTTAATTTTTGAGACAGAGTGGGGATGTAGCTACCTTAGCAGGTACAAAGCCCTAGTTTAATTCCCAGTACTACACACCTGTAGTCCTAACACTTAGCAGGTGGAGTCAGGTGATCAGAATTCCAGGGTTGTCCTTGACTATATGAGATCCTGTCTCTGAATGAAAGAATCTGGAAGCAGGGTATCACTAAATTGCCTAGTAAGCTTTGAACTTAAAGTCTTTCTGCCTCAGCTTTCCAAATAGCTAGGATAATATGCCCACACCACTAGGCCTGATTCCCAATTTTCTTTAGTGAAATATTTGGGGGATGGGAAAGTGGTTCAGTGGATAGAAGAACTGGCTCACAAAGCCTGTCGGCCTGGGGTTCGATTCCCCAGTACCCATGTAAAGTACCTAAAGTAGCACATGTGTCTGGAGCTTATTTGCAGCAACAAGAGACCCTGGAGTGCCATCCCCACACACACTCTCTTTCAAATATAAAAATTTTGTTTAAAAAAGTAAAATATTGCCGGGCATGGTGGCATATGCCTTTAATCCCAGCACTCGGGAGGCAGAGGTCAGAGAATTGCCTTGAGTTCAAGGCCACCCTGAGACTACATAGTGAATTCCAGGTCAGCCTGGACTAGAGCGAGACCCTACCTCAAAAAAAAAAAAAGTAAAATATTTAGGATGCTAGCTTGAGAAACAATGATCTAGTGCAAGCACATATTGTAAGGTCCTGAGGTGTCACCCTGGAACATAATAGTTAGCTGGAACACAATGTGCTAAGTGAGGAAAGGACGAAGTCATAGAGGTGAGGAAGTACGTAGGGAGTAGATGCAGGTTGTGATGTTAAGGGAGAAGCTGCATCTAGTGAGTGGCCTCCTTTGGTCACTTGTGCAGGAGACTAGCTTTCTTGTTTTGAGCACCTGGGGTAAGCATCCCTTTTAGTCTTTATGTCCTTATCTTTTACTTGATTTTGTGTTCTGCATGTAGGCTAGGCTGTGAATGCTTTGTCCTTGTAAAGCTTGGCATACCCTGCTCATCTTTCACACTATTTTTGTGTTCCCAGTTGATGCTCTCTGAGTGGTTAATTGATGTTCCTTCAGATTTGGGTCAGGAATGGATTGTGGTTGTGTGCCCTGTTGGGAAAAGAGCCCTTATTGTGGCCTCCAGGGTGAGTACTGCCTCGTGCCTGCCCTGGGAGCAGGCCTGATCTGTGGTGGGAGGGATTCTTTGCCTTCCATGTCTTCATCAGCCCCAGTGTCCACATGCTTTATGCAGGAAAGGTGTTACATGATATCTTTGGGCTAATGATAACCCTGTAGAATGAAGAAACAAGAGTCAAGGAGCCCTGTGGATATCTAGTGAGAATGGTAGCTTTCTCCTTACAGGGTTCCACCAGTGCCTACACCAAGAGTGGCTACTGTGTTAACAGATTTTCTTCCCTTCTGCCAGGAGGCAACAGGCGAAACTCAACAACAGCCAAAGGTATATATATAAGATGTGGGAATCAAAGGCATGCACCACCATACCCAGCTATTTACTAAGTTTTGTAATCAGTACAAAACAGTGCTTGTTTAGTTGGAGGGGTTTTAAATTTTTTTAGAGGATTTTTTGTTTGTTTTAATCTTTTGGGGGTGTTGATTTGAGTGTGGTGTGTGTGTGTGTGTGTGTGTGTGTGTGTGTGTGTGTGCACGCGCACGTGTGCACACACATGCGTTCATGTTGAGGTCTTTTGTTTCTGTAAATGAACTCCAGACACATGCATCAGTTTGTGTCCAGATGCACCACTCTGTGTCTGGCTTTATGTGGGTGGCTAGGGAATCAAAACCAGGCCAACAGGCTTTGAAATTTGAAAGCAAGCACTTTTAACCACTGGGCAATCTCCTTTGCTGTAATCTTTCTTTCTTAGACAGTATCTCATATATCCCAGACTCCTTCAAACTTGCTATGTAGGCAAATATGACCTTGAATTTTGGATTATCCTGCCTCCACTTTCTGAGACCTGGGATTAGAGTTGTATACCACCACACCCAGTTTATATGGTGCTGGGGATTGAAGACATTTTACCAACTACTGAGTTATTCCTAGGTTTCTGTTTTATTATTTTATTTGTTTTTTTGAGGGGGGGTTGAGGTAGGGTCTTACTCTAGCCCAGACTATCTGGGATTCACTATATAGTCTCAGGGTGGCCTCGAACTCAAAGCGATCCTCTTACTGCTGCCTCCTGAGTGCTGGGATTAAAAGCATGCACTACCATACCCCATGCCCAGCTTTTTTGGTTTGTTTACTTGTTTTGGAAGTAGAGTCTGACTCTAGCTCCGGTTGATCTGTCACTCTGTAGTACCAGGCTGGCTTTGAACTCATGGCAATTCTACTTCTGCCTCTGGAACATTGGGTTTAAAGGCCTTGGCCACCATTCCTAGCTTTTTTATTTTTTTTTTTGGTTTTTCGAGGTAGGGTCTCACTCTAGCCCAGAATGACCTGGAATTCACTATGTAGTCTCAGGGTGGCCTTGAACTCACGGTGATCCTCCTACCTCTGCCTCCCAAGTGCTGGGATTAAAGGCGTGTGCCACCACACCCGGCTGCTCTAGCTTTTTTATTTTATTTTTTATTCCTTTTTTTTGTTTTTGTTTTTTTGAGGTAGGGTCTCGCTCTAGTCCAGGCTGACCTGGAATTCACTTTGTATGACCTGGAATTCAGGGTGGCCTTGAACTCAAGGCAATCCTCCTACCTCTGCCTCCAGAGTGCTGGAATTAAAGGCGTGTACCACCATGCCCGGCTTTATTTTATTTTTCTAATTGGGGAAGTTTAATGGGTTTTAGAACAGAACAAAATTCAAAACCTCCTTAAGATTCTACATAGGAGGGGCGGGAGAGATGGATCAGTGGGTAAGGCTCTTGCCTGCAACACCTAAGGACCCAAGTTTGACTCCCCAGTACCCATGTAAAGCCAGATGCACAAAGTGGCTCATGCATCTGGAGTTCGTTTGCAGCAATAAATAAAAATATTAAAAAAAAAAAAAAAGATTCTACATAGGAAAAGCAGAAAATAGACCATACTGATGTTGGCAGCTTTTCAGTTGGTTGGGATATGTGGGAGTTTTTCTGGTGCCATTGGAAAGGAATAGGCCTTTACCATAGAGGACATGGGAATTGGGCAAATCCCAAAACTACAGATGTACTCCAGGAGCAGCAAGATGAACAGTAGGAGGCTGGAGGTGAAACCTTGTCCACTGAAAATGGATCCTGGGGGTTGGTGGGTGCTCCCTCAGATCCTGGGGGTGGATATAGTCTGGAGGCCTATAGGTGAACCCTAGACATTGGGGATGGCACCTGGGTGTACTCAAGGATCTGGAGCATGGATCCCTGTGGCAGAGGGTAGACTTCCAGTACTGGAGTGGACTCCAAGACCTGGCCAGGGAGGAAAGCTGGGGAGTTGGAAAGGGATCCCCCAAGGGAGCAGGCCTTGGGAGAAAGTAAGGGCAGGTCAAGTTGGGGGGCCATGGCTGTTTCAATGCCTGGAAGTCCTGTAGGGAGACTGGGTGGGGCTGGATAGAGCTGGGGTCTTTTCTATCCTAAAATAGAGCTGGAGGAAAAACTGCTTGGTTTCCATATTCTGGTGGGTTGAAAATTTATCTTTGGCTTTGTTAATCCCTCTGCTCAGTACCTTGAAGGTGATGATCTAGCGAGGCTCAGAAGCCATGAGCAGGTACTGCTAAGATGCCAGTCTTGGGGTCTTGATCTTCTGATCATAGACAGACATGAAACGGAAGAGAAGCACAAGTTTGAGGCCTGTCCAGGCCACATAGTGTTAACTGTTATAGAACCCAAACAAAAGCAGCTTGTGGAGGAATGGTTTTATTTTGGCATACAGTCTTGAGGGGAAGCTCCATGATGGCTGGGAAAATGATGGCATGAGCAGAGGGTGGACATCACCGCCACCACAGCACTGCAAACAGTGGCAGGAAGGTGTGCCAAACACTGGCAAGGGGAAGCTGACTATAACCCCCATAAGCCCACCCCTAACAACACACCTCCAACAAGGTTCCAATTTCAAAGCTACCATCAGCTAAGGATCAAGCATTCAGAACACATATGTTTGTGGGGGACACTTGAATGAAACCACTACAGACACCCTATCTCAAAACAAAAACCACCAGGCTTGATGGCACATGCCTATTCCCAGCACTTGGGAGAAGGAAGCATGAGGATCAGAAGTCCAAAGTCATCCTGGCCAGACTGGGCTGCATGACACCTTGTCTCAAAAAACAAACAAAAAAACAATGTGACTTGGGAGATGGCTCAGTGATTCATGGTGCTTGCTTGCCAAGCCTGTGGGCCTTGGTTTGACTCCCCAACATCCATGTAAAGCCAGACACAAAAAGTAGTGCAAGAATCTGACATTCATTTGCAGTGGTAATAAACCTTGGTGTGCCCTCCCCCAAATGCACATACACATACATATACCTAGATAAAAATATTTAAAATATGGAGCTGGGGAGATGACTCAGAGGATAAAACACCTGCTGCACAGCTCTGAGTACTTGAGTTTGGGTCCCTTGGCCTCATGTAAAAGCTGGAAGATGTAGCATGTATGACAAAGTCTGAGTATACATACACCATATAAATATTTTTAAAAAATTTTAAAGCAAAAACTGGGCTAGCTTGGTGGTGCACATCTTTGATCCCAGCACTTGAGAGGCAGAAGTAGGAGGATTTTTGAGTTTGAGGCCAGCCTGGACTAGAGATCCTACCTTGGGAAAAAAATATAAAACAAAACCTGAGCTTTTCTAAGGCAAGTAAATGTCCAAATTTATTTAAAAATTCATAGTTCCACCTGTATGAAGGGTTGACTTCATCCCTCTCATGCTGTTTGAGCTCGTCATCCTTAAGTTGTACTATACAGCCAGAAAAGGCTGTAAAGAACTTCTTCCTTCCTGTTGACCTTCTTCATTCTTTCCTTTTATTGGTAATTACTATAAACCCTAAGGATTTTTTAACTTGAGTTGCTAAAGTGGGGCTCCTATAATTGTGGTGTCTAGAACCCTGGCTAGAAGGCAAGTCTCACCTTGACTTTCTTCCTGTGTCTCTAGACTACACCATTCTAGATTGCATTTACAGTGAGGTCAATCAGACCTACTATGTTCTGGATGTGATGTGCTGGCGAGGACACCCTTTTTATGACTGCCAGGTAAGGATTGATAGTCCCCTCATGTCTTTCTGTCTTCTGGGAAGGTGGTTCAGCATGTGAGTTTGGTATGTGACCAACTTCTTGGTGTGTACAGGATGTGGTAATCAAGAGTACTATCTAATGGCTCCTGTTGAGGATGTTTAAATTAGCTGAGTTTTAAAAAGAATTAGAAGGAACTAAGGGACATACAGCCATTCTTGAGAGCAGAAAGAGAAATAGTAGCTGTATAGTCTGTGACTTTGTAGCAGTTGTGGCCGCCTCCTAATCTTCGAAGAATGGGAGGATTGCTGGCAGGGAAGACTGTAGGGTAAGAAGGATGCCTTGTGCAGGTGACACCATGAAGAGCAAGTGGAATGTCAGCCCCTTATCCTTCACCTCCACATCCTTACCCTCAAGTCTCAAAGGCTCGTTTTAGGAGGAGACCTTCTGAGTGAAAAGCAGCCCCCTCCTTTCCCTTTATTTATGCCTTTCTCTAACATTCAAGTTGATTTCATTTAACAGAGGCTGTCATCAAAGCAAGGTTTGGTCTGCTCCATAGACCTTCATGCCTTAGCAACACTCCTTCCATCATTGTTTCTCTTTTGTTTTGTTTTTTGAGGTAGGGTCTCCTTCTAGCTCAAGCTGACCTGGAATTCACTATGTAGTCTCAGAGTGGCCTTGAACTCACAGTGATCCTCCTTCCTCTGCCTCCTGAGTGCTGGGATTAAAGGTGTGCACTACCACGCCTGGCTTTATTGTTTCTATTAAAGAGTCATGACTCTTTGTATTCCCTTTTGCTCCCTTATCAGTTAGTTTTATCACAATAGTAGTTGCCAGTGTGTGTTTCTCTGGACCCAACCAGTTTATCTCAGAAACTTAGCAGAGATATATCTCAGACCTATTGATTCAAGTTACAAGGGGTGTCTGTGTTCTATCAAACCTCCAGGTAATCTTCATGGAGGTTCAAGCATGAGAATCATAGACTTTCACCATAGGCTGCTGGGCTTTAAAAAAATATTTATTTATTTAATTTATTTATAAGCAGAGATAAAGAAAGAAAGAAAGAGTATGGACGCACCAGGACCTAGACATTGCAAACAAACTCCAGATGCATGCTCCACTTTGCACGTCTGGCTTATGTGGGTACTGGGGAATTGAACCTGGATCCTTAGGCTCTGGAGGCAAGTGCCTTAATCACTGAGCAATCTCTCCAGTCCCAGCTACTGGGTTTTTTTTTTTTTTTATTCATTTTTCAAGCAGAGAGATACAGAGAGAGACAAAGAGATAGAGAGAGCACCAGGGCCACCACCTTGTGGGTCTGGCTTATGTGGGTCCTGGGGAATTGAACCCGGGGCCTTAGGCACTGGAGGCAAGTGCCTTACCTGCTGAGCCATCTCTCCTGCCCCTACTGGGTTTTTTTTAATGTGTATATGTGTGTAATGTGTGTACATATATGTATGCATGTGGACACACTGTTGTATACCTTTCTCCATCTACAGAGTGCTAGGATTACATACATGAGCCCCATGCCTAGCTAAGTGTTGGTTCTTCAGAGTTCTAAAAAGTACCTCGTTCAAGCCAGGCATGGTGATGCACACTTTTAGTCATAGCACTTGGGAGGCTGAGGTAGGAGGAATAATTTTTTTTTAAAGACTTCTGGTTATAAATGAAATGGGGATAAGCAACAGAAGGGCTTGGTTATTTGGAATGGGGTGTTTTGTTCATATCAGAGTTTGAGATGAGTAGTATTTCATCTGTCTACTTCCCCTCTCTGCGGCAGACTGATTTCCGATTCTACTGGATGCATTCAAAGTTACCAGAAGAAGAAGGACTGGGAGAGAAAACCAAGCTTAATCCTGTAAGCCTGTTTTTAGGGTTATGAAATACTTTTGTTTGGTTTTGTTGAATTTTTTTTTTTCTTTTGAGACAGTGCCTCATGTAGTTCAGTATGGTCTTGAACTGGCTGTGTAGTTGAGGATTATCGTGCACTGATCCTCCTGCCTTTGCACCCCAAAGTCCCAGGCTGGCCTCGAACTCATGGCAATTCTACCTCTGCCTCCCAAGTGCTGGGATTAAAGGCATGCACCACCATGCCTGACAAAGCTTTCTTTTCTATTTTTTTTTGTTTTTCGAGGTAGGGTCTCACTCTAGCCCTGGATTTCACTATGTAGTCTCAGGGTGGCCTTGAACTCATGGTGATCCTCCTACCTCTGCCTCCTGAGTGCTGGGATTAAAGACATGCACTACCACGTCCGGCTCAAAGCTTTATTTTCTTTTTTTAAAAAATATTTTATTTATTCATTTTCAAGGAGAGATAGAGATAGAGAGAGAGAGAGAGAGA
>PVHP010043381.1:0-14556 GCA_004024765.1 Zapus hudsonius
AAGACCGGGATGAGTACTAAGATATACAGGATACCTTGCCACAAGGACTAATACAGACAGCCCACAGAGGAGGATATACAACTGATCAGGGATGGGGAGGGGGGGAATTGGGGAATTCGGGATAACAACGCATGGTTTGCCCACTAAATAATGTAACACATTATGGACAATAAATATATATTAAAAAAAATAAATAAATAAAAAATAAACCCTTTCCTCCCCCAAAAAAAAAAAAAAAAAGTCTCGGTAAGTACACATTCATAAATTAAGTACTCGTGATTTCTTCAAACCTATGTTTCTTTTAGATTTACTAAACATTTCATGAAAGCTTAAGTGCTACTTGTTTAAACCATATAATACCCATTAGAGTCTTAGAAGTTTCATCAGGCTATAAAAGTTAATATTGGATGCATAGATTTTGAAGATGATTTCCTTCCAAAACAGATTTTACAAAAATTGTTTCATTTTTAACATTCATAGGTACATATAACATAAAAAATTCTTATACTATATACTAATGGTCCCTTAATTAGATTGATTACAAAGGACATCTTTTTCAGGAGTGATGTACAAATATGAAATCTAAATGTAAAATTTTCGTTTTATATGCTTGTTGGGATCTTTATGTTAAATGTTTTTCAACAATAGAGATTAGAGAAAATACAATCCTAGAAAACAGTGGTATTCAGAATCTTGGTAGGCATATTTGAATGTAAAAAAACCATGTAGTCAAGTCTTAAATGAATATCTTATTTTTTGTATCAATTTAAATTTACACTTATGGCATTAAGATATAAAATGATTGCCTGTTTATCTGTGTTCTCCTCTTTCAAAATAGTTTTTCTTTGGTTGACAAATATAACTTATTCAACCTTTTTTAAAGTTACTATAAAGGCTCTACTTTTTTTTTTAATATATATTTATTGTCCATAATGTGTTACATTATTTAGTGGGCAAACCATGCATTGTTATCCCGAATTCCCCAATTCCCCCCCTCCCCATCCCTGATCAGTTGTATATCCTCCTCTGTGGGCTGTCTGTATTAGTCCTTGTGGCAAGGTGTCCTGTATATCTTAGTCTACTTTTAAGATCCGAATTTTTGGCTTTATTTCTATTAAGTCATATATTTTTAAGATACAGATTTAAGATTAAAGATTAGAAAATGGCCAGATTAATAATATAAACTAAAAACATGATGAGAGTTCTAACTGAAAAACTATAGAATATTTGTTTTTATTCAATATATCTCTCTATATAATTTTTACATATATGTGTGTATCACCTGCATGTGTTTATATTTTTGTAATGCTTATAGAATATCAAATTGGCTTACTTGAAAATAGTCATAAAGATAAATACTGCTGTTAGTCCAAATTCCTTTAAAACATAATACAAATAAAATTTTAAGTGAAATTTTTAATTTTAAGTGATTTAATTCATAATTAAATAATTTTAAACAAAATTTTAATTGGTAAGTAACTGTCTTAATTCTAATTTCAAAAAAAGTCCTTATTGTTTAGACTGGCCTTCAGGACATGATGTCTCCTGCTTTAAGATTTTTAACCTCTCCCTCACAATTTCCCTCACCTGAGGGGTAAAATTAAAAAAAAAAAGTTCTAATCTTAAAATTCAAAGATTGATATAATAAATGTCCTTAAATAATTAACATAAATAAATCATATACTGACCTACAGAGGTAGACTACAGATTATCCTGTTTAAAAAAAATTGCCTTGGGTTGGAGAGATAGCTCAACATTTAAGGCGCTTGCCTAAAAAAATCTGCCTAATAATTATCAATAGCCACATGGTATGACAGACACACTCTTCTCTGTCTGTGTGTGCCTACATTTACCAGTCATGAACAGTAGTCTCAAAGCTTGTTCTTTATGAACCAGGGAGTTAATATAACCTGCCTATCCACTCCATGGGTACACCTTCTCCAAGGGCATGCAGGCCTCTTCCTCATGTTACAGTCTTCCCAAAAGCAAAGTAAAATGATGTGTTACTTTTAACTCAAACTTCTAGTAATTGCTGTTCTATCCTCAAGATTATTTAATGTGGGGTTGAAAAAAATGATTCAGCAGTTAAGGCACTTACTTGTAAAGCCTAGGATCCCAGTTCAAGTCCCCCGTTCCCTTGCAAAGCCTAAGGCACAAAGTGTTGCATGTATCTGGAATGCTTTTGCAGCATCTGGAGACCCTGTCATGCCCATTCTCTTTCTCTCCTCTATATCTGCTTGCAAATAAATAAATAAAAATGATTTTGAAAGTTTACTTAGTGCTATGAATAATATAATCAAGAGAATAGTTTTATTTGAAAACTGACAAATGACAAATTTAAAAGCCACAGAATCCATTTGGTCTTCAGAGTGGTCTTTGTGGCTAAGAGAATAATATATATTCTCTACACTGCTGATATAGTAGCATTGGATCATAAGTAAACACTCATATAAATAACGAAATATCAAATTAACTGAAGTCCTCATCAATTTAAAGTGTAACTAAAATTTTAAAGAAAAGACAATCTCCTTCAATTGGGTTACATAGTCTTTGTCATACTTAAGGCTGTCCAGCCACTTGTAATGCTGTCATACGTTCATCTGTTTCGTGGAGTTTGTCTTTATGTGTGACTCTATGTCCACTAAATGTCCTTATATAAATGGACGTATGTTAAGTTGATGCTATATCACTAAAAACAGGTTTACAACATATTTAAAATAATTCATCTGTATGTTTTTGATTTTATGCTTGTTCATACTCACAACAATTCACAAGTTTCTTTGCCACATTTGAATATTGCATTTGTTTAAATCTTTAACAAAGTGATTTATAAATTTTGCCTATATTTATAATTGTTCAGTTTTCTGTGAAATAGGGATTTCTGGGTTTTCAATTTAACTTCTAAACTTTATGATAAAAACAATAATGATAATAATAAAAATATACAAAAAGAGACTCTTCAGTAAAAAGAAAGATAAAATTAAACTATTTAATATACTTTCTGATAAAGAGGTTTTACAAAAATGCATGTTTTTAGATCAGAAAAAAAGACACCTGATATACTAGGGGTCATTTTTAAACAAAAAGAAGAGGGAATAAGGGAATGGCTAAACCACCCATGACTAACCTACATGCGTCTGTCGTTACGCTTAATTTATGTCATGTTCAAAGAAGGTGGTCTTATGACTGCTCAAAATCGAGGCAACTCAAACCAACTGTGCCCAACCCTCTGCTCTTGCAACAGACCAGGAAGGCCTCCAATGAAGCCTGAAGAAACTTTCCCAACAGACGGGTGGTTCTGATATTCTACTACTCTGCTTGTGTTCACTAGGGCAGTCATCTTCTATGTGGTAAGGTGTTCACCAGAGGTAAGAGGGAGTGTTGATTGGGCCTTCACTGCCGATCCCCCTTTATGAAAGAAAAGCCATTACATGGATGGAGTCCACTTTCTCCATTTTCAATAACATCGCTGCTTGGCTAGGAAGCATAGAGCTTCCTAAAATTAATAGCCAATTCAATCATACCCATATTTCACCTTCAGAAATCAATTACTGGTCCATTTATATGCCAATATATATGGGTTCTAATAATTTATGCCTAAAACACAAGCTACAGATTTGGCTACACTTAAGAAAACTGGACATTGGCGAGCTAAATTTTTGCCCTTGGGTGGTCATACACAATAGCAAGGAGGCAATTGATTTGTCTCAACCTCCTATGTTCCTCTGGTATGTTCTAACTGATTATGGACTGGAGCCCTAAAGGTTGGATTCATCATGGACATAACCATTCACTATCCATCTATCCAGCGGCTACTATGCTGCTTGGTTTAACTGCTTGTTTCTTAGTCAGAGTATCATAATTTTGCTATAAAGCCAATACCTCTGTCCCCGTAAATTTTACTGATCCTTGGGAAGAATCCAGGGCTCTTACCATAATAAAGTAGTATTATCCTTTAATCGACGTAAACAGTTTCTTGGTATGCTCAAATCCACCATAGTCTGCTTTTACCTTAACTGCTTTTGCCATGACAACATCAGCAATCACCCAACCTCCTCAAATAGTTCACCTTGTAAATCAGGCTATGTATATGTAATGAGCATCTTACTATATAACACATGATAAACAACAACTCCTATCCTGCATACAACGTCTTATGAAATCATCTATAACTTATGTTGGAGACCAAATTCTGGCCACTGGGCTCCAGGCCTCTTTAAGTTGTGATTTGTAATGTAAATACATATGTGTGACCCCACATCTTTGGAAAAAATCTGACCATACATGGCACAGTAGTATGAAACATCTTCAAAGGTCCCTACATAATATTACTATGCATGTTAATCAGTTACATGACCAAATTAGTCAAACAGTGTTTGCCTTACCAAACAATATTCAAAAGACATTGTGCTAGGAGGATTTTGTCAACAATTTGTTTTGGTTTAATCTATCCTTCTGGTTTTCAAGCACTTGACAGTCATTGAATTAATTATCTGCACTTTGTTCATAGTATAGTACAGTACAGTACGGTACGGTATAGTATAGTATATAGTATATAGTATATAGTATATAGTATATAGTATATAGTATATAGTATATAGTATATAGTATATAGTATATAGTATATAGTATATAGTATATAGTATATAGTATATAGTATATAGTATAGTGTAGTGTAGTATAGTATAGTATAGTATAGTATAGTATAGTATAGTATAGTATAGTATAGTATAGTATAGTATAAGAGGCCTAAAAATACTTACTGACAAACGATAACAACAACATGTCTGGCTGCCAGGTGACTTAAGAAAAAGAAAGGAAAAGAAAAGAAAGGAAAGGAAAAGAAAGGAAAGGAAAGGAAGTGGAGATGTAGATATCGTGTTCTTTACAACAGATTCATCTTTGCACAGCCTGTGCCTGGAGACATGGAATACTGTGCACCTTGGGTATGAGCTTTTAGGACACAAGGAACTTAACAGGTTTTCTCCAAAGGTTTCCTGATATGATAAGCATGAGTCGGCATCTTGTGTTCTGTCTTATACCGAGAATAACAAACATATTTTCAGTTCTTCCTAGCCTGCCCATAGCTTTTATTGACCTAAACTCTCAAAAAAGCTACAAGCAGAGGCAAGACAAGGCTTAGCTGTAGTGGAGCTCCCTGGCCCTCCTTCAAACTCTACCTTATGTGTTTCATGATCATTTTGTGTCCTCCCAGGTACCTCAGGACCAAACCAACGTAAGATCCTTTGACAAAATGTGGTAGGGTTTAAATTTGAAGTTTCTGTTGTGATTTCTTGACTGTATGATCTATCTATTGATGAAAGAGGAATACTTAAGTCTTACACAATTAAGGCTACTTGTTTTATGAAATTTTATGAAAGGTACACCAACCTTCAATGCATAGATATTTACTATTGCTACATCTTTTTTTAAAAAATATTTTATTTATTCTTTTTCAAGCAGAGAGAGAGAGAGAGAGAGAGAGAGAGAGAGAGAGAGAGAGAGAGAGAGAGCACCAGAGCCACCGCCTTGTGGGTCTGGCTTATGTGGGTCCTGGGGAATTGAACCTGGGGCCTTAGGCACTGGAGGCAAGTGCCTTAACCGCTGAGCCATCTCTCCAGCCCATATTGCTACATCTTTTGATGTTTTTATTAATTAGTGTGTATTACCTTTCTTTCACCATTCTGATTAATTTTTGCTTGAAATGTTCTTTTTAATCATTTATTGTGTTTAAATAATTTGTTTTGTGTGTGATATGTGTGAGTATATCTTTCAGGTGTTGCTCCTTGCTTTCCACTTCATTTTAAAGCAGGGTCTCTCTGTCTCTCTCTGTCTCTCTATCTCTCCCTGTCTCTCTCTCTCTCTGTCTCTGCTGCTGTGTCATCCTAAGCTTCCAAGCTTCTGAGAGAGTCTCCTGTCTGCTTATCCACCCTCAAGTGGTCCTCGTTAGGACCAGATAAATTGTCTTAAGTCTACTTGCTTTCTTCCAGTTTCTGTCCGTAGTTTCCGTGGGTTAACAGCTCTCTCAGGCTCTTTCAGGAACCAGTACCTCGGCCTGAAGAACTGATTCTCCTTCAAAGTATCTCCAGGAACACTTGATGAATGTTGCTCTGCAGAAGTCTCACCAAATATATCTGGAAATCATCAACTCCTTCAGCTTGAGGCTCCCAGTACCTTCTAAAAACAAATGAGAAATATCATCAAGGAGAAAGAGAAAATGTTCCCTTATATCTTTATGGAAGAAACAAAACAAATCACTTCTTTCAAGAGACCTAAGTACTGAAGAAATTCAGTTCCACTTACCACAGAAACTCTAGGTTGTCACTGGTGAGTAGCAGCTTAGTCCTTGAGAGAGGCATCTCTTCCCTCAGATTTTCTAGTGGCTAAGCTGCTTCCCTTATATCTTCACACCATCCCCTTTAGGACTTTGCAAAGATCAAGAGAAGAGACTGCCATATGGTAATTCTTGAAAGATGACAGACAAGTGTCCACATAATTTTTCTGCCAACTGTAAGAAGTATAAGAGTGCAGTCCAGGGACAGGAAACCCATACAGAACTCAGAAGTCACCCTGAGTTGGCACACCAGGAAGCCATGGAACCTAGAGTTCCTGAGGCAGAGTACCACAGAAACGGAAAGCTTGCAAGGTCTATGTGTGGTTGCTGAGTGCACGTGAGGAGGGACAGGGACAGAACCAACAAGAGGGAATAGAGGAAATTACTCTCAGATCAAACACGGGCTGGAAACAGCGCCTATTGCCAACAGGCAGAATGGGACACCTCATATTTTGGGAGCCATCTGTTAGAGTACTAAGAAAGGTTATGGCTCAGTAGTGTGGAAAATTAATCTTAAACTAAATCCACTGCTAGTCCCATATCACCCAACAAATGCTGAAATGCAAGACTTGAATGTCTCACACTATTTCCAAGTAGTCTAATGCCATACACAATATTTCAATAATAAACACAGGAATTTAAGATAACTATCACCTAACATGGAAAAGTTCAGTGTCTTGTAACCAATCAAAAATGCTTAAACATGAAGAGAGCAGAAAATTACAAGCTAAAGTGTGAAGAAAATCAATTAATTAAAATTCACCCAGAAATAACACCCAAGAAGTAGTAACAGGGTCACTAAAGTGTTGTATCTGTATGTTCAAGAAAATATAATCACAGGTCTGAGTACAAAAGTTAAGATTAAACACCTAGAAAAGTACACAGGAAAACATTTGAGGTAATGAGGCACTTTTTTAATATATAAAAATATTCTGCTGTTAAAAACCTTGTATGCTAAAGAAAAAAAAGGATTTGGCTCATACATATCTCCATGATAGCTGGTTATCCCAAAGGGACCAATTTCTCAAATGGTCCATGTCTGCCTTAGGAGCATTAGTATCTGAACTAATAAATTGGAAAAATAACATAGTACCTACAAATTTGATTAGAAATACATGTGTTTCCCCTCACCCAAAAAATATCCACTGGAGAAAAAATAATTAATATTTTATACAAAGAGGGATAAAAAAGAGATTCATTGACAAATTCCAGCCCATGGAAGACATTTTTAAATGCACTAGATGTTTGTGGTGATCTTTGTGTGATGTAATTGTATAAAATTATAGTGTCAGGTTAGGGCAATGTCCCAGTGGTTAAAGGCACTTTTTTTGAAAGTCTGCCAGCCCACATTCAATTCCATAATACCCATGTAAAGCCAGATGCTCAAAGTGGTGTATGCATCTGGAGTTTGTTTGCAGTGGCAAGAGATCTTGACACACTGTCATAGTCAGCCACATGCCACTGGGATGAACCTTCAAACCAGGCACAGTTATAGGAGGAAGAGATTTATTGAAGTTATAGATCTAGGGAAAGCTCCATAATGGTGAAAGAAGCTGGCCCCCTTTCACAGGTCCAAGCAGAGACAGAGAGAGGCCATCACCAATACCACACACAAACACACACACACACACACACACACACACACACACACACACACACACACACACACACACATCAGCAAAACAAGCAGGAAGAAGAGAGAGATTTCCTTCCCCTTTACACAGTCTTAGGGTGGTATATAAATCAGGGTTCTCTAGTGGAGCAGAGTGAATTTTAGTAAAAAGGGGGAAATTTATTGGCTTACCTCAGGACAGTTCCACAATAGCAGTCTGCAAGCCCAAAACTCAAGGAAACAATAACCACTGAGTTCAAGTGGTTTGGTTGCCTCAGTAGTCTGAATCTAACACTGAAGGCCTAAAGGCTTCCTGGGAAGCCACTGGTCTTCAGACAAGGCTGGAAGGCTGAGGAAGCTTCATTCCCATGTGATGAACAAATGCAGGAGAAGCACCAGAAGCCAGCCAGGCAGGGAGGCAAGTGGAGAGAAAGATTTCCCTTCCTCTTTATATAGCCTTAAGGTGGGGGTTTTGCAGCCATTTCCCAGACTTGTAGACTTATTGATTCTCTGGAATTTCCTTCCTGAACTGCATTTCTAAGACGGGATATTCATTTCTAGCTCCTCTGAACTTCCTTATATTCTTCCTTATACTGAGAGGGCTACCTTCCTGTAAACAACCTGAGATGCATCCAAGATTACTAAACAGGTTAAATTGACAACAAAACATAAACATCACAGGCAGGGACTCACAACCACGTTGCAACCCTTCCTTAGACTTATTGTGTTCCGGAGTCTCTGAATTTTTCCTTCCTGCACAGCCCTCCCAGGAAGGGATGTTTGTTTCTAGCTCCCCTGAGTGTCTTTATACCCTGCCTCCTACTGAAAGGGCCAACTTCTTGTAAACAACCTCAGAGACCCACCCAATATAACCAAAATATCAAGTTGACAACAAAATTTAACCATCACAAGTCCACCTGTGATGGTCCAGGCACACTCCATAGATACCATCCATAGACTCCTCCCCTTGAGTGGGAGGTGTCTAACTACAGCTAAATCCTAGGCACTAAAACTGATTAGTTAGGTATGAACCAACCACCTGTCTTCCTGCCCACCTAGGGTAGGAAATAATGACTGAACAGATAATCCTGTCTCTTTCTCACACACATGGCCTAGAAGAAGGGCTTCTGAATCTCCAGGATTTAGAAAGGTAAGGCCTTCCCCCACCCCACCCTAATGGCTGGGATGAGGGAAGGCTCCAGATATTTCCCACATGAACTTTTTCCTCATGATGGGAGCCCTCTGTTATCTTTCTTCTGCTGCTTGTTTAGCTAAACAGCATAAATTCTGTTAAAACTCTCCATGTTTTCTCCCCACACTGGTGGCTAGATGTTGGTATTGCTAAATGGGACAAGGAGGACAAAGGGTGTTTGAGAATGGGTCTGAAACCCCGGCAAACCCAGTATGTGATTCCCCATCTCCACCCTTGGCCCTAAAACTCCCTCCCTAAGCAAGCCACATGAATCCAGGTTCGCACCGCAGCTGTGCCTGGAAGGTGATAGTTCCTCTGCTCCCACCATCTGATATGTGCCTAGGCTCATGTCTACATTCAAAGCAAGTATTCACAGATCACTGATTACTGCCAATATCCGTTGCCCATTTCTTCCCCTCCCTCCTCCTCTTCCTCTATTTAACCAATGGTGCTCCTACAATAAAGAGGAATATATTTCCACCTTTCTCCCAGGTCACTGCCGTTACTGCACTGTAACACATGGGCAACCGTGTTTCCCCAAGGGGATAGTGTCCCCATGAGCTGAACACACAAGAAGCCATGCTTCCAGAGCTGCAAAACTTATGCAGGTTCTCCGGCCCATGGGTACGCCTCCACAGCTATCTGGGTCCACTGCTGCTGTCAGGAGAATGTGTATTTTTAACTAATTGTCAATTTATATACATGAATATGGTATATTTTGCTCATGCTCACTTCCTATCACCTTATTTTGAGACCTATCCATATCCCCCTTTTGCAGAACCTCTTATTCCCAACCACTTTTTCTACTTTATTTATTTATTTACTTTTATTGTCCATAATGACTTACATTATTTATTGGGCAAACAATGAGTTGTTATCCCCAGTTCCCCAATGTCCTCTTCCCCATCCCCAATCAGCTGGATATCCTCCTCCGTGGGCAGTCTGGATCAGTCCTTGGGGCAGGGGACCATGGATAGCCTAGGAGTCAGCCCGGTTCCCCCAGCCCTAGTGTGTTGTTACTGAGGAGGGCCATGCCTCTGGATATTCTTCCCAACCACGGCTCTCACAATCTTTCCGCCCCCTCTTCCGCTCAGTTCCCTGAGTCGTGGTGGGTGAGTATTAAGGCTGTTCTATTATTGAGGACTTAGGGGTCTCTGTACTTTTCCTTTAGGTTGTGTTGAAAATCATTGGTGTCTGTCTCACTGGGCTTATCCTGTGTTGACTGATTGATTGTCACTATGGGTCCCTTTTTCATCCCATCATTCTCTGAGGGGTTCCATATGGATCCTCCACGGTATGTCTGGAGTGGTTTATCTCTTGTCAGGATGTCAGCTATTGGCCTGCAGGTTGGTAGGGTTGGATGAGCCACAGCTCCCTCACTGCATTCTGAAAAATACAAACACAGTCTCCATCGGAGAGTGAGATCAGTATAGGTTAAAAGATATACAGAATTCTGGATTACCTAGATTCTATTTTTAGTAGCATCTCCATCAATTGGTCCCATAGTGCATCTTTTCTTGGGAGCCCAAGAGTCCAGGATCCGGTGCATGTCGCCCTAAATCCCCAGTTCCAGTTAAGGGCTCCCCCTCACTAAGTGGAATATTTGGCCGAATTTAAAAGCTGTTGATTGCCTCCCCTAGGCTTTGACTCCTCCATTGCACAAGTGTTCTTTTATTGGTTCACTGTTCTCTCCCAGTAGGAAGTGTGGTCAGCCTACTCATGGCAGCAGACTGTGTTTCATGCCAGAGGTCTCTGTTTACTCCAGCTGTCGTTGACCAGCTTCCCCTGGCAGCTTATGCAGTTCTTTCCAGCAATACACTAGCTACCATCTGGGAGCTGGTTACCATTCTGGACCTCACAGGGTCTCTTGATGCTGATCGATGGCTTTCTGTGGTTTCTTCAGCAACAGGATTTTGCCTCATGCCTGGGGTGGGCATTCAAGGGCTTTGACAGAATCCTGTCTTGTTTTTGGTACCTCATAGGTCACTTTGGTCAGTAGCTCAGTGAGGGAAGGAAACAGTGACTGGCACCAGGGGTTGTCAGACTAATCAATTTTTAGTTCTTCTACTTTAAAGTCTCTTTTATCTTCTGTGTGTGATTCACTGAGTTTAATTAGAGTAGCTGTATGATCCTGAATGGGGGATTATTTTCCAGAACAGGTGGTTATACAACTGCAAACAATGTCTCCCATGCAACCATTCACTACTGTAACTTCTCAGTAAAGGATGGGACCTCATGCCTTCTTTCATCATCCAAGATGGAATGTTGATACAAATAGTAGTGTGTGGATCGTATATAGGATACAACAGTCATTATAAGGTCATGAATGCAAGACTAGGTCATACCTGAATGGCAGGGTTCCACAGCTCTCCTCCCCTCCTCTAGCTCTTACATTTGTAATGGACGATTAGGATATTTCTAAAAACACTACTGAAGGAATATTACTCAAATTTGGAAGATTAGGGGAACAGAAACAGCAATTGTTTGAGGTCTGAAATAAGAAAGTTCTGAGAATGCTTGCTGTCACTCCTTTGTCTAGGTCCATGGGGGTAATCTATACTTCCAGATACCACTCTAGACCAAATGCTGTGACTGAACTTGCATTTGTTAACTGGCCCTGACATTTTGGATGTAAATTCTACAAGCTTTGATCAAAAAGGAAGGTAGGGGAGGAGATGAGAACAGAGGCTTATTTACATTTCTCTGGAACCCATTTTAAACTTTGAGCTCTCTTGAGTTCTACCTGATTTGTTAATTTGCAAGCATGTCACATACACATCTCTGTATCCTATAAAACTCCTTTGTCAACTGGGGTGCAGGGCCAAATGCTTTATCTATGCTTGGCCCACTGGCGTAAATTCCTAAATTCGTAATAACAATAAAAGAAAACTCCACTCTCCTCTTGCTGAAACAGCTCTGTCTGTCTGTCACAGGGAATTTCTACAGCATATTCTTTCCACCATGTCTTCCATCTTGGTCCCTGAGCTTTGGAGGGGGTGATATAGATTTTGAATGTAGCCCTGTGAAACCCAGAGTCTCTTGTTCTCAGAACCTTGACAAGCTTTGAGTTTCCCCAATAGTGTCCAGTACCTTTGAGGAAAATCTTCTTAGTGCTGAACCTTAATGTTATAGACTTTAATAAAAACCTGGAATTTTTTTCTTGCCTACAATAGAAATTACCTTGCTAATGTTGGGCCAATTTTAGTTATGCTAATTTAAAACCAGGAAAAGGTGTTAAATATTGAAATACAAAAGTGAAAAAATATAATTCCTATTTACATAAAACATACCTGTCAACTGTTACATTTTCTGAAGCAATATCGTGTTATTCTACCACAAGGAATGGAAAGCTTCTATATATTTGTAAGATGCAGTATATATTTATAACATGACCATTTGGAGTTTTCTTGTCTAGTAAGAACTCTATAATGTCTTTAAGCCAGAGTTTATAATACACAACTGTGGAGACCCCTGGATATGAATAAAATCTTCGATAATCTCAATAATATTCATGTTAAATACAATAATAAAGTGAAAGGTACACTAGCAAATGTCATCTCTAAAGAATGCTTTTACACAGTAAAAATAAAATTAAATTGAATTATCCCTTCCTAATACAAAAATAAATTTTATATTAATAATTTCAACCTAGTAAATTCATGATGTAGAAATGTGTATGGCTGTACTTTCTCCCATCTTGTAGTTTAGCACTCAGTACTATAATTTAGTACTATAAATTAACATGTAAGGGATTATTATGTAACAAGGAGGGAAGCAAAATATTTAAGGATTGTTCAGACATATTAGAATAAAACCTGATATATACTAGTTTGTCCTCACTAATAATGATCTGCTATTTGAAGTTTTATATGTAGTAGCTATTGTTTATTAGAGGGCCTAGCTTAAAAACTTGAGTAAACATGCTCTAAAAATGCATTTCTCATTTGTGTTATACCCAGTTCCTTACAAGTTGTGGAAATTAGTATATATATACATATATATATATATGTATATATATATATATCATTGGGACCAAAGGTTAAATATCTCTATATCTCTATTTGTATCATCTTTCTGAAAATTCTTCATAGTATTTTTCTGTAGAAATTGTTTATATCTAAAATGTAATATGGGACTGTGAAATGTAGTCATGGAAACCATGACAGGATGGGGAAAAAAAAGTAATTTGAGAAATTAGCAAGTATTTTTGATTTTTCAAATACAATAGTTCCCTTAACAAAGTCAGATGTGCCATATGGTGAATTGCGTGTGGTAATCTTCCAAGCTTGTGAGTAGAATTCTGCAAAATGTGATAGAGTGCTAAGTTAGTGTACTCTAAACAAGCCCCACACCACTCCTGCTCACCATTCCCAGAAGTTTTAGATATCAACACTTTAAATGATGCAAGCAAACAAAGAACAGTTGGGATTTAATTTTAAGGACACCCCAATAAAAATCCATAACATAAGATAAAAATTCTCCAAAACCATTCAGTTAAAAAATACAAATTATTGGTTTTAAGGCCACTGATTTCATTGTGAACTCATTCATAATCATCTACCTGAGACTCTAAATTAGCCTGAGATTTAGTGACTGCCCTCTTTCCAGCACCCAAACGCTATAACATTGCCATTTTTCCCACTTGAAGCAAGCTGTGCAATAAATCTTTAATGGAAACCAGTGTTTGCTATAAAATAGATAATCTTAAAATCTTATTTGCATAGCAGTGACTTTATTACTTTCTCACACACCTATACACTGGGTAGCTTAGCTTTAGGCTACAAGTCTGCGGGTTGAGGTAGCCTCATTTCATACATCTAGAAACCAGGCTAGATAGCACCTATTCTAGCAGCCATTTCCAGGGCAATGGCAAAAGTGCAAAAGAATAAGCCCAGCCATGCAAGTTCATTTGAAGCCCACTTTGCATAAAAAATTTAATATCTCCTTAACCAAAGGAAGTTACAGGTGGCCAAGTGCCATATAAACAAGAAGTGAGCTCTTGTCTGTCTGTTTCTATTGAGGTAGAATAATAGGATGAATATTTATACAACAATAATTTTATCACAGTTTGCAGTCAGATATTTCCTATCTTTCCACATAAAAAATATATTAATTCGAGAGACTTCCGGGGAAGATGGCTGACTAGCAGACACGCCATAAACCTCAGGGAAATTAGGACCAGGTTCTTCAGCAGGGACCCAGCTCGTGGGCATTAGCTGCGGCCACGAGCCGAATTCCAGGCACCTCCGAGTACAGGATCTGCACAACTGGAAGCTGACAGTGTGGAAAAGAGCTCGCAGGAAGCAGTGAGTCCTCAGGGCAGGCTGCGCCGGAGTGAGCGGCCCCTGGCTGCCGCCGCCTCAGCCTCTCTTTCGGCGGGCCGGCTTTCCTTGGGGTTTGGCCCCCCCCCCCCCCCCC
>PVHP010043382.1:0-14541 GCA_004024765.1 Zapus hudsonius
CATCCTGACTGGAGTAAGATGGAATCTCAGTTATTCTAATTTGCATTTCCCTGATAACTATGGATGTTGAGCTTTTCTTTAAGTGAGTACTGGCCATTTGGATTTTATCCTGTGAGAATTCTCTGTTCAGTTCTCTGGACCATTTTTTGAGTGGATTGTTTGATTTTTATTATTTAGTTTTTTTTGAGTTCTTTGTAGATTCTAGATATTAGGTCTCTGTCAGAGATAAAGATTTTCTCCCATTCTGTGACTTATCTGTTGACTCTGTTGATCTGTACAAAAGCTTTTTAGTTTCATGAGATCCCAGTGGTTGGGTGTCTAATTTCCTGAGATACTGGGGTCTTATTTTAGAAGTATTTCCCCACACCTATATCTTGAAGTCTTCTTCCTATTTTTTCTTCCAGTGATTTTAGAGTTTCAAGTCTTCTATCGAGGTCCTGTATACATTTGGAATTGATTTTTGTACAGGATGAGGTTCGTCATTCCACGTTATCCAGTTTCTCCAGCACCATTTGCTGAAAATGCTGTCTTTTCTCCAGTGTACATTATTGGCTTCTTTTTTGAAGACCGGGTAGTTATAGTTGCCTAAATCTGTTTTTTTTTTTTTTAAATATTTTTCAAATATTTTATTTATTCATTTTCTAGCAGAAAGATACAGAGGGAGAGAGAGAGACAGACAGACAGAGAGAAAGAGAGAGAGAGAGAGAGAGAGAGAGAGAGAGAGAGAGAGAGAGCACCAGGGCCACTACCTTGTGGGTCTGGCTTATGTGGGTCCTGGGGAATTGAACCTGGGGCCTTAGGCACTGGAGGCAGGTGCCTTAACCCCTGAGCCATCTCTCCAGCCCCTAAATCTGTTTTTATATCAGTACCATGTTTTGATTACTATGGCTTTGTAGTATAACTTGACATTGAGCATGGTGAACCTCTAGTGGTTTCTTTTGCTGAGGATAGTTTTGGATATCCGAGGACTTTTGTAGTTCCATATGAATTTTGAGACCATGTGAAGTTTTCTATCTCTGTGAAGAAGGATGCTGGAATTTTGATTGGTACTATGATGAATCTGTATATTAATTTTGGTAGGAGGGCCATTTTCACAATATTAATTCTACCAATCCATGAGCATGGGAGGTCTTTCCATCTTCTTTTCTCCTCCTCAATTTTTTTTCTAAAAAATATTTTATTTATTTATTTGTAAGCAGAAGGTAGAGATAGAAAGGGAGAGAGAAAGAGAGAAAGAGAATATGGATATGCCAGGGCCTCCAGCCACTGCAAACGAACTCCAGATGCATGCACCATTTTGTGCATCTGGCTTACATGGATACTAGGGAATTGAACCCCGGTCTGTAGGCTCTGAAGGCAAGCACCTTAACCACTGAGCCATCGCTCCAAGCCTCTTTAGTGTTTTTGTTAATAGGTCTTTTGATTCATTGGTTAGTGGTATTCCAAGATGTTTAATTTTTTGTGCCTATTGAAAATGGAACAGCTTCACCGTTCTGGTGTGTGTGTGTGTGTGTGTGTGTGTGTGTGTGTGTGTGTGTGTGTGTCTTTGTCATATAGAAATAGTACAGATTTTTGCACTTGATTTTGTATATCCTTCCACTTTGCTGAAAGAATTTATCACATTTTTGGTAGAGTTTTTAGGGGCAATAATGTATAGGATCATTTTATCTGCAAATAGGACTATTGGATTCTTCCTTTCCAATTTGTATCCCTTTTATTTCTTTCTCTTGCCTTATTGCTTGGGCCAGGACTTCTAGTACATGTTGAAGAGCAGTGGTGACAACAGGTACTCCTGTCTTGTTCCCATTCACAATGGGAACACGAGTCTTTCCCCATTTAGTATGATTTGGGCCTTAGGTGCTTTGTAAATAACCTGTGTTATGGAGAGATATTATCACTCTGAGACAGGGTGTTATTTGGGGGCATTCAAATGCAAAACCCAAACCTGATGTCTACTTTAAAGACTTAAATAAAACAAGATTGAGAAGGATAATTATTAAATCATTATATTTATTCAGAAGTCAGGAGAAGAGAGGGAGAGTCTGTGGACCAAGGGAGGGAGAATCTGAGCATCCACGTGGCCTAAGGGCTCATGCAATAATTCACGCACCTAGGGGAAAACAAAAATACCCTTTTCCCACTTTTTTACCCTGGCAGCAGCTAAGCTGGGCCTAGAGAAAAACAAAATATCTTTTCTTTAGCTGCTGCTAAGTGGGAAGGAAAGAACCTTACCAGTGGTGAAAACCTCAATAGCTGACAGGTCTCAAAAGCATTTTGAGCAGTCAGGTGTCTTATTTGGGGTCCAGAGCTGAATCCAAAAGAATAAGCAGACCCGGCTGCAGTGTCCAGAAGGAACTGGGCTTGAAGGCGTGAACCTGAGTAATCCAAGCTCTGTGGAATCGGCCACAAAGAGGAGGGCTTACCTGGCAGACAGAAGTTAAGATTAATATTCTTATGGGCCTTTCTGCCTCTTGATAATGCTACTTATCCCCCTGTCACTTCCATCCTTAGGTCTCTTCAGTATTTTGATCTTGAAGTGGTACTGTATTTTGTTGAAGGCCTTCTCTGCATCTACTGAAATTATCATACAGTTCTTGAGTTTATGTGATGCTTATTGATTTTCATATGTTGAACCATCCCTGCATGCCCTTCTTGATCGAGGTAGACAGTGCTCTTGATGTGTTTTTAAGTTTAGTTTGCAAGGGTTTTTTGAGGATCTTTGCATTTGAGTTCATCAGGGCTACTGGTTTATAATTTTTTTGGTCTCTGTCTAGTTGGGGTATCCGGGTAATTCTGTTTTCATAGGAGTTCAACAGCATTCCCTTTGTTCTAATTGTGTGAAATAATTTGAAAAAAGTGGTTTTACCTCTTCAATAAAGGTTTGGTAGAATTTGGCTGGACTTTTTTTGTTGTTGTTGGGAGATTTTTAATTACATTTTAAATCTCATTGGAGGTAATAGGTTAGTTTAGAAATTTTATTGATTCTTGGTTTCATTTTGGTAGGTGGTATATGTCTAGGAATTCATTCATTTCTTCTAGATTCTCTAATTTTGTGGAATGGAGGTTTTAGAACTATGTCTTCATGAGTCTTCTAATTTCTTTGATGTCAGTTGAGACCTCCCTTTTTATTTTTAGTCTTTAAGAGTTTTCTTCCTCTCGCTTTCTCTCTCTCTTTTGATCAAATTGGCCAGGGGTTTATCAATCTTGTTTAGTATGTTTGTTTTTTTCAAAACATCGGGTCTTTGTTTCATCAATTTTTAAAGTTGTTTTCTTGATTTCCAAATCATTCATTTCTGCTCTGATCTTAATTATTTCTTTCCATCTGGAACTTCTAGGATTGGATTGTTCTTGTTTTTCCAGGGTCTTTGGGTAGCTGCTTATTAATTTGAGATTCTCTTTGTTATGAAGGTCTTTAGTGCTATAAATATTCCCCTTAGGACTTCGTTGTGTACCATAAGTTCTGGGATACTGTATTTTCATTATTGTTCAGTTCTAGAAATTTTACATTTTCCTTTTTGATTTATTCCATGTCGCATTCATTGTTTAATAGCATGTTGTTCAGTCTCTACGAGTTCGTGCGTTTTCTGTTGTTTTTCTTATCATTGATTTCTAGCTTTCATGCATTTTGGTCAGATATATTGCAGAGAATCATGTCAATTTTCCTGAATTTGTGGAGGCTTGATTTATGCCCCAATATATGGTCAATTTGAGACCATTCTAAGACCTTCTAATAAGAATGTGTATTCTGTGGAATGTGAGTGGAATGTTTTGTGATGGTTTTGCTGCCAACTTGACCATTTTAGTAATCTTGAGCAGGTCTCTGATGTTGTTCACAGGAAGGCAGCCCTCTCAGTAGGGGGCAGGATGTAAGGATGCTCAGGGGAGCTAGAAACAAATATCCTTCCCTGGGAGGGCAGCGCAAGAAGAAAATTCCAGAGACTCAGGGAATCACTAAATCTGGTAAAGGGTTACGTGACCCTCCCCTAAGACTATGTAAGACTCTCTCTCCCCCTGCCTGTTTGCTATTCTGTGTGTGTGGTGTTGGTGATGGCTTCTCTCTCTCTCTCTCTCTCTCTCTCTCTCTCTCTCTCTCCTCTCTGTTTGGACCTGTTAAAAGGGGCCAGCCTCTTTCATCATTACGGAACTTCCCTAAATCTGTAGCTTCAATAAATCCTTTCCTCCCATAAACTGGGCCTGGTTTGGAGGTTCCTCCCAGTAGCATTCAGCTGACCATGATAGTTCTGGAGAAGTCTCTTTGGTCTCGTTGGTCTATGGCGTGGTTAAGTTCCATCATTTCCCAGTCAGTTTTCTGCTCTGATGATCTGTCTGTTGATGACAGTGGGTGTTGAAACTGTCCTATGATGGTATTGGGATTTATTTCTGAGTTGTTGTCAAGTAGGTTTTGTTTTGTAAAATGTGGTACATATTTATATTTATAAATCATATGAATTTATGATTGTAATATTCTTTTGTTGGATCCTTCCCTTGGTTTGAAGTCTTTTTAAGCCAAAGAGCCATACCTGCTTGTTTTTTATTTCCAGATGCTTGGAAAATCATTTTCCCTCCTTTCACCCTGAGGTGGTGTTTATCCTTAATGGTGAGATGGTTTCTTGAAGACAGCAAATGGATGGATCCATTTTTCTGATCCATCCAGTTAACCTGTATCTTTTAATTGGGGTGTTGAGACAATTGATGTTCAAAGTCATAACTGCAGGTTTGATTAAATCCCTGCCATTCTGAAGGCTTTTGGGGTTTGGTGCTTTCTTCAGCTTTGTATATTCCCAAGTCTGTTCTGGTTTTTGGTGTTGTGTTTTCCCTCTTGTAGGCTCTTGAGGTTGGTTGTTTGGCTTTTCTGTGGAACATTCCCTTAAGTATTCTCTGTCGGGTTGGCTTTGTGCTCATATATTCATACGGCTGGTTTTTATCGTGTTTTCCTTTCTCTTATTTTGAGGAATACTTTCAGCTACAGTTGGAAGCCATCGTTTTTTCAACTTTGAAGTACTCCATCACGAGCCCTTCTGTATGGATTTTAAAGTTTCCTTTGAAAAAAATCAAAGGTAATTCTGATAAGCTTACCTTTGTATGTAATGAGCTATTTCTCTCTTTCTGCTTTTAGCACTCTCTCTTTGTTTTCATTGTTTATAGTGTTTTAAGTATGTTGTATTGTGGAGATTTTCTTCTTTGGTCTTGTGTTTGTTCTGAGAGCTTCTTGTATCTGGCTGGGTCTCTCTTTGGTGAGAATAGCAAATTATTTTTTTAAAATAATTGTGTTGAAGGTATTCTCTATTCCTTTTGCCCGCATTTCTTCCCCTTCTTGTATACCTATGATCTGGATACTTCGGTCTTTTTTAAGGTATGCAATATTTTCCTCAAATTCTGTTCACATTATATTTTTGACCTTTTCATAGTTTTTGGACTCCTGGTCAGTTTCCTCTGCCATGTCCTCCACATAACACTCTATTAGCCATGGTTTCTAGTTGGGGGGTTTAATCTATTTGATTTTTGTATTTTGTTGCATTTTTCTGCATCATATCCATCCCTTTATTGAGTTGCAAGTTCAGTCCATGTTTAATTTTCTTGCTGTTTCTTGTAAGTCTTCTTGCATTTGATCATGTCTTCATTAAGCTTAATTAACTAATTGTTGAGATCCTTTTTTGACTCACCTTCAAGTTGTTTATTTGTCTTTTAAGATCATTTTTTCCAATTATATTAACATGAGTGATGAAATCTATTTGTTGTAATTGACTTGTTTGAATTTCATTTATTCCACTTTTTTTTTTGTGTGGTTTGCTTCCAAGTCAGCTAACCATTTGTTCATGTTCTCATTAAGATTGTTTAAGCTTATTATTGTGCTTTCGTTTTGGGATTCTGTGCCTGATGTATTGCCTATGTTTTCACTGGAGATTTGCATTGTGGGGCTAGACATTGGTGGAGTCTCGGCTTGTCTTGCATTGGTTTGTGTGTGTTGAAGTTTGCCTGTCTTGGGCTACATGCCTTGTTATGGATGTGGCCATGATGGCTGTTGTGGGATCTTCAGTGAGTGATCTCTTCTGATTAGATCCACGTGGAAGTGGCTGGGTGTTACAACTGCTGGTTTTGGTTGGGTGCCCTTGTGTCTGGAGAGGGTCTTCCTTGTGTGTGCTGTTAGTGGTTCTGGCTGAGACACTGGGAGGCCTGGCCCAGTCAGTGGCTGAGCAGGGTCTTGTTTGCTCCACGCTGCTTGCTTTCTGGCCCTTGGCTGTGGGGTTGGCTGCATCTGCTGGTGGCAGGCTCAGGGGAGAGGGCAGTCCCACTCGGGCCTGGAGCCTCAATCAGGGTATGGGGGATGTCTGGCTTTTGGGAGTGTGTGGGTTTAGGACTCTGTGATCCTGCTCTGAACCTGCAGAGCTCATGGCGTATGCAGAAAGCACCATTTCTTTGGTGAGTACCCCTCTGCATGTGAGCATCAGACGGGCCTTCGCTTATAGAAGGTCTGTGGTTTACCTGTCATTGTGGGATTCAGGCAGATTGTCTCTTTGTGTGTACCGATAGGACAGCATGTGATGGTCTGGAAGCCTCAGTCTCTGTCGCCCAGCTGTGCAGTTTGTGCAGGAGCATGGGTGTATTTCCAAAGCATGTTCCTGCCACCCAACTGTGTCACTGAACTGTGCCACCCCATGGAGCTCAGCCCAGCCCACCTGGTTGTGTGGCAACTGGACTCCCTGTCTATGCCTGCAAGTACCCCAGCTCTCTGCCTATGCCCAAGCCATGTGGGCCTGCGTTCTGTGAGCACCTGCCACACTCTGGGCTCTGCATACTTCACCCACTGCTTGTTTGGAGGTTTGGGAGACTTTAGCACAGGCAAGCCTCCAGCTGTGCCCTGCTGTGGGCTGCACGTGGAGCTCCAGCCACTTGCTCCTGTGTGTGCCCAGCACCTGTTTACCAGCCATGTGTGCATGCTGCCTGCTCTGTGAGCTGATCCCCCATCTAAGAGAAAGGCTGACCACCCACCTGCCCTGCCTGCCAATACTCAGCCAGGGTGCCTAGCCATGTGCAGAGCACAGAGCTTGTAGGAATCTGACGGATTCCCATAGTGCACCCCGTTACCCACCTAATTGGGGGTCTGGAAGCACCCCTCTAGTACTGGAGCCCCGAGGCCTTGCCTCCTTTCTTCCCCAAAGTTCTAGCATGGTTAGGAGTCCACCATTTTGACCAGAAGTAGGCTTGGAATTTCTGATATTTCTCCTTGTGATTTTGATTTTACTCCTAATACAACCTAATGGATACCTTAACATATTTAAACTTCTCCTTTGCTTTAAAGGTGCAGCCCCTGTGAGCCATTCTTTTTACAGAGACCCTCGTGTGATCAGCTCACATCCCATGTGGCCTGGGCCCCCACGTGAGTTTCCATCCCTATTCCCTGTCCTTCAATAGTAGCCTCTCTGCTTTATAACTTTTCACCTCGTTATGTTTACAACTATGGTCCTTGGGTCCAACACCTGCATATTTACACTGTGGATCTACCACACGGGTGGTCTCTCTTAGCTTCCATCCTCAGGAAAGCAGGCAGGGATGCTGCTTGTATCTTTAAGTCTCCCTACACCCACTCCTAGATTCCACCTTCCACTTGTTCTTGGCCCCACTCTACACCTTTCCTGGGAAATCTGTTTCTTCCATAGATACCACATGCCTGTGGCCGCACTCTAATCCCTTTTAAAAGCCTCCGTTTCTCTTGAATGATGAACTACTTTCCACGAGCTTGTTGCTTTGCTCCGGGTTTCCTCTAAACTTCGATCTTTCCCAGATGAGAGTGCGTTTTGGCCTTCTTGCCCCGTTCCCAATTCCCGTTATGCCATGGGTGTTCCTTCTAAGTATTTCCCCTCAACTCCGCTTCCTCAAGTGCTCTCAGTTTACCCTCTAACTTCCCTCCTCGAGAAAACACATGTGTATTTCTCCCAGTTTCTGTCTTCGACATGTTCCAGTCTCCACTCTAGTTCTTCCTTGGAAGCCTCGGTATTTTCTTTTAGCTTTCCATGTACTCCAACTAATCCCTAGACTTCCGTCTTCTTGAAACATGTTCTCCACACGAAAACGTGCTCTGGCCTTCCTTCTCAGATCCCAATTCCCCGTAAGTAAACACCACAATTTGTGATTTCTCCCCAAATAAACTCAATGATTCACAATTTGTCCTTTTTGAGTCTGTCATTATTCTTCATTAACGATTAGGGCAAAACCCTAACCTTGGGGGTCCTAAATACGGGGGACACCCCTGAACCCTAAAATCCCACATCACTATTTTCTTGCCTTGCTTTCCCCCAGACCTCTGCTTCCCGAGATGGCTCACCACTGCACTTGCTACACATGTCTGGAGGGACATTACTTCATTTAGGGCACAGTACAGTTTTGTTTGGCATTGCACCTTAGGTCTTTGTTTTATCTACAATGAAAGTATAATCTTCAGACATTGACCTTGAGCTGACTTTTTTTTAGGTTGGACAAAGGTTTATCAGAAAAAGAAGTGAAAATAAAGCAGAGACTGGAAGAAAACAGAAGGGCTTCTGAGTCAGGAGGGCCGTGTGGGACGTCCGGGATCGACTGGGCTGACCTCACTCCGAGTCATCCCGTGAAGATCGAAGAAAGAGCTTGGCGCATTGTCCTATGTCTGTCGTCTTAGCACTTGATGAGCCTGAGATACACAGTGAGTTCTGGGGCAGCATGAACAACACAGGGAGACCTTGTCTCTCAGAAGAAGAGAAATAAAGAAAAGGACAAGTTTACAAGGAAGAATGAATTCCAGGGAACTAGAGGACGGACAGCTTTCTGGCAATGCTTTCATAACGAGAAACTAAGTGTGAGGACAAAACATTACTATGTCTCTTACCAACAGACTGCCGCATCAGGGAATGGTGTGAAAATGGATCCGTTCATTCTAATCACAATTAGGGAATATTTGACAAAAACCCAGTCCTGGGAACGTGAGCGCCTACCATGTGCTAAGTCCTAAAACTATTGTCTAAAACTAAGACATCCTGTGAGTTGCATAATTTTCTTCTTTCTCGACCATGAAACTCAAGCTCTGAAGTCCATACAGTCAGAACACAGAGCTGAGATTCAAGTTCAGATTGAGGTAAGTTTGCCCTCTTGGAGGCTATAAAGCAGACAAGCCTTGCAACTCTTCACTCAGAATATGGAGTGTGCTGGGAAGATCCACATCTACTTTAGGCAGCAGGCCCAGATTCCCAGAACCTTCGTGGGTGGCACGATGCTGGAGTCGGCTGGCATACTGGCCTGGAAGCTCCTTCAGCTCATTGACCCTCACACGGTCACTGACTCTCGCAAGGCTTAACACATCGTAGAAACCCAATAAACGCTCATGAAATGGGAAGCTATGATGGAGAGTCTGTATAACCAAGTCCCCAGGCCTACATTTCTGTGTATCTAAGGATCTTGTTTCTTGGCTGTGTTTACCGTATTAATCCTGGTTTATGGGTGTCCCTGTCTGATAGGCTGGGCACAGCTTCCCACACCACCGCATCTGTCTTCTACCACTTGTTAACGGCTTTTGCCCACAGACATCCAACTGCCATTGACATCTGATTCACATGTCTGACTTGGTTTTGCTCATATGAGAATTATGGTTGGGGAATAACAATTCAGTTTTAAAGAGGAATAACCAGGAAAAAGGAGAGAACTTCAGCTTTCCATTTTCCACAGCTTTTCAGTGTTAACTGGACATTCAATCCACAAGTAGAGTCACTGTCTCCCCCGTCTGACTCAGTCCAACTCTGAGGATACCCAACAACTGACCAATCATTGCTTGGGTGTCACCAGAGTTATGAAATGTGCCTGGGGTGCCGAGAATGTGGGAGTGGGGTTTCTCTCTGAAGGAGGATTGAAAGCTGCCCACCACTGGCCTTCTGCTTCATCTGCCACAGCAGCTTGAAGGAACACACCGCCATAGGATGGACAGTAATCTTGGCAGCTGAGCCACGCGTGGTCTTTCTAGTGCCTCTTGAGTTGTGAATGCCAGGACACTTCTCCCGTTCCGGAGCAGGTGCTGAGAAACACAATTTTTACTTTGAGAATATTTGCTCTTTTTTAAAATTTTAACTTTGTAAGGACAAATCATGAGTTGGTACCATTATCTTCCTTCTCCCTGCCACCATTCTCCTGAGGGCCCTCCTCAGTGGGATCTCTGGTATTCACTGTGGGGTTGTGGGTTATGGGTTGTGAGAGTAGCAGAGAGTCAACAGAAGACAGGATAATAGCCTGGACTGGACTTGAACTCCTAAACCTCCTGCCTCATCCTCAAGTGTGCTAGGATTACAGGTTGCTGCCATGCTTGTTTGTAGATGTGGGTGGTGCTGGCTGCTTCCGTCTTGGAGCCTCACTCCAGCTCGCTTTATCAGAAATAATAAATTAGAAACAAGACAAAGAGTGCTCCGACTGATGGCAAGAAATTCTGTTCTGCTCTCACAGCATGTTGGAGGAAGTGCTATGGAACTGCCAGGGGTTGGGGTGGTTTGAATGTGTTATGTCCCCCATAGCCTGAGGAAATTTGATTAAGAGTTAGTTTGCAGCTTGAGTCTCCCGCAGCCCTGCTGGAGGAGGTGTCATTAGTCAAGTCCTACTTAGGCGCCTAGAAAGCAGTCTGAGCTCTGGCTGGTTTGTGTTTGTTGGCTGTTGGTGGCGTCTCTGCTATGCACGTATTGTGGAGAGAGCCAGCTTCTTCTGTGATGACATTTCTCCTGGATTCTATTAGCCTGAAATAAGCACAAGCTGCTTCTGGTCCAGCGTTTGTCCCAGTAACAAAAGAAACTGCAGCAGGGGTGGTGGGTTGGGGCTGTGGATGGTCACTGCCACCTTTCCAGACTTTGAAACAAGATTTTTGGGAGTGGGGAGGTCTCCTTCCTTTTCCTGCAGGTTCTTTCCTCCATTGCAATAAAGCACCCAAAAATTATTTTGGAAGCCAAAATCGTTCCTTCAGTTTTAATCTCCTCATTCTATTTTAAGGGCTGCGATTTAAATTCTCTTTGGAGGATGAGGAAAGTTACAAAAAGGAACATAATTGTACAGGCAATCTTTCTTCAGTTTCTGTTTTCCAATCATACATGTTTCCTGCTGGGTGCGACTGGTTATTTGTGTTTGGAGCAGACGTACTGTGAGTCATAGGTACGCTATGGATCTGTTCTGTGTTACCGTCATTTTTTGATTTTTCCTGGACCTCAGCACCACTGGTATTCTCGACGAGGGAGAATACATGGTATCCCTTCATTGGACCCAGTACTCATTTACTCAACAGACCTTTCTCCAGACACTGAAGTGATTTCCCATGATGGCTAACGGTGCTTCCATGAATGTGACATATTGTCTTACCCAGTTCAGTATATGTGTAGGGCAGGTCAGAGTGTCGTGGCTCCACAGCCTCAGGCACTTTGAGGAAACTTCCCACTTAAGTCTCCGGCAGGTAGAGCCGTGCTGGAAGAGGCGTGTCGCGGGGCAGATCTCGAGTCTTCTCAGGTGTGTTCAGAATCAGCCTGACTGCTGAGCAGGCTGGTGCTGGCCCTTGTCTCTCTTCACTCGGCTATGGATGCTTGGTGAAGTGAGCCAGCTCCCTCCATCATGACAAGGCTTCCCTAGGAGTCTGGAAGCCTTAAAGAAACCCTTTCCTGCCATACGCTGCTTCTAGTTGGGCGTTTGTGCAACAGAGTGAATTCCACTGACATCATCTGAATACAGATGGCAGTGTGCACGACCCAGAACGGGTTAGTGGCTCAGTTCCCAAGAGGCTCAGCTTCTGACCCAGGAAACCACCTGAAAGTGCTGAGCTGTCTCAAGCCTGGCGTTATTTGTGCCCACCTGGTCCTTTCTCCCTCTCCTCCAACCCTGCCCTCCCCGTTATCCAGGCTCAGGATTCTTTAGATCTCAGACAGAGTGGGAAGCTGTTTCTCCAACTGTGCTGCTGTGACAACCTGAGAAAAAGCAAATTAAGGGAAGAAAAGTTTCAGTAAATGTTTTCAAGCAGCATCTGGAGGTTTGATCCAACGTCATAAACCAGAAACACAAAATTTAAGAACAAACAAAACATGGGGGCTGGGGAGATGGCTCAGTGGACGAAGTGTCTGCCATACAAGCGCGAGGATCACTAGCGCCATATGCAGGCTGGGCAGGAGAGCTGGCACACGATTCCAGCTCCTGGGAGGTAGAGACAGGGCTCCCTAGGGAAACGAGTAGCTAGACTTCTGGCTTGGTTCGAGTGAAAGCTCCAAGCTCAGTGAATGAAATGGAGAATTCTAGAAGACACTTGATCTAAACCTCTGGCCTCCACATGTATGCACACACATGCACATCATATGCACATATGCTACAGGCATGTATACAGTTGAAAGGAAGAAGTTAAGTAAGGGCATATTGAACTTGGGGAGAAAAAGGAAAATACAAAATTTTATCAGAAATAGAGATTCAATTTTTAAATGGCATTTTTAATTATTTGCAAGACAGAGAGAGGGGGAGAGAGGGAGGGAGGGAGGGAGGGAGAGATAGAGAGAGAGAGATGGGTGTGCCAGGGCCTCCAGCCACTGCAAAAGAACTCCAGCTGCATGCACCACTTTGTGCATCTGGCTCTCCATAGGTACTTGGGAATTGAACCTGGGTCATTAGGCTTTGCAGACAAGCACCTTAACTACTGAGCAATCTGTTCAGCCTGAGGTTCGATTGTTTTATAACAAGTTTTTTTTTTCATTTTAAACGTTTTTATTGGCTTAAAATTATATATATATATATATATATATATATATATATATATATATAAACAATATGCTCAGTATCATAGGTTATTAGATAAAGCCATTGAATCCATGCTGGCATTCCCTTTTATGCATATTATTCTCCCCCCATGACTCTTACATTCTTTCCGCCCCCTCTTCTGTAAGTTTCCCTGAGTCATAGTGGGTGAATTCAAATTTTCCATAATTATTAGGTTTGTAAAAGTCTCTAAATTTGTGTTTTGGACAATTTTGGGCCCCCTTGGTGCCTCTCTCCATTGCCCTTCCCTAGGTTATCTGCCTTGCTGTGGGAATAGATGTTCTGCTCGTCATCCCAATTCCTTAGAGGTTGTGTCTGGGCTCCACATGGATCGTCTCCTGCTTGGGTGTCCCTCGTCACATCAGGTCCCCTTGGTGGAGTTCCTTTGTCCCTGGTTCTCGTTGCCTTCTGAAAGATACAAACAGAGTCTCCAGTGGAAAGTGAGATTATTATTGGTCAATTGAGACAAATATTGCTAGGTTGGTGAGCGTTTGGAGGGTGTAGCCTTTCTGAGGACCTATGGTTAGTGAGGACTTCCCCACCGAGATGAGGTTCTTGGTCCCCATTCAAGGTTGCCTTGGGTCCCCGTACCAGTTAGGGGTTCCCTGCCTCTGAGCGGAACTCATAGCCAATTAGCCAGCTGTTGGTTACCCACCTAGGTTGAATGCCACTATTGCACAGATGGGCACTTTTTTTTTAAGTCTTAAATATATATTTATTGTCCATAATGAGTTACATTATTCAGTGGGCAAACAATGAGTTATCCCCAATTCCCCAATGCCCCCCTCCCCATCCCCAATCAGCTGGATATCCTTCTCCATGGGCCATCTGGATCAGTCCTTGTGGCAGGGGACCATGGAGAGCCTAGTACTCAGCAGATGGGCACTTCTTGACTTGCTTGTCTGTGCCATAGAACAGTGTGTTCTGCACTCTCAGGCCATCGGTCGGTGTAACTTGAAGATGCATCCTGCTCTCTCAGGATATCATTGGTCTGGTTCCCCTGGCAGCTCGTGCAACACCTTCCAGCATTACCCAGGCTGACCTTCTGGGAGCTGATTTCATTTCTGGATTCAGCAGAGTCTCTCAGTGTTGTGTGATATCAGTCTGTGGAATCTTCAGCAATAGGGTCTTACCTTTTACCTGAGGTGGGTATTCAAGGGCTGTGACAAAAGTTTGTCTGATTTTAGGGACCCTGTGGGTCATTCTGATCAACAGCTCATTGCGGGAGGTAACTACTTACTGGGTCAGAGAGCCAGAGGACAGCATCCTTTGTATCATAGGTAAGTTTTCACCCTCCCCCCTTTGAGGTCCTATCCGCTTCTAGAATTTGTTGTACAGAAGACATAATTCTATGGAGTCAGATTGTTGTTAGTTTAGGTATGTGAACATCTCTCCCCTCTGTTGTTTCCACACCTGCCCCCCTTACCTTCTGTCCCCTTTGCCTTTCACCTGAATCACTAGTCCTATTTACTTACAGTTCGGTTTAACCTGATTAGGGGCCACAGATGAGGGAGAATATGCGTTGCTTGTCTCTCTGTTCTTGTGTGAGTTCACTGAGTATGATCTGTTCCAATTCCATCCAATTTTCTTTTAATTTTGTTATATCATTTTCCTAATTGCTGAGTAGAATTCCATGGTGTATATGTGCCACATTTTTGATATCCATTCTTCTAGCCATGGGCATTTAGGTTGGTTCTGTTAGAATGGAAATGACCACCATGGAGACCGCTCTGAAAGGAAAAGGCTTTTAATAGGAAG